>APFE031242605.1:0-19817 GCA_000404065.3 Pinus taeda
TATAAATAGTAAAAAAGTAAAAAACAAATTTACTTTTCACTTTTTACCTTATGAGTTCACAGTTGGAGGGTTTTTAGTGCAAAATTCACCTGTTGATTGTGATCGATCCAGGAGACCGTTCGAGCCGCCGTCTGCAACAGGTTAGAGGCCTCATCCTAAGCTTTATTTTCATTCCATTTTTTCTAGTTTTTATCCATATTTTAGCTCCCTGCAAAGGGATTTGCAATTTTTTAGGGCCACGCCATTGGCGCGGGTTTCCGGCATGGGACCGCGCCAATGGCGAAATTTTACCATAGAGGTTGCGCCATTAATGCGACTGTTTTAGAAACAGTCGCGCCAATGGTGCGATCTCATTTTTTAGCAAATTGGACCGTTGAACTTGCAAAATTCTTTCAATTTAGGAACCTGCGTGTAGCGTGGTGTGATTGTTGCTAGACCCGTGTTGGGCTAGTGGGATCGCCTCTGTCCGCAGAGAGGATTTACCAGTTCAACAGATCTACTTCTACAAACAATTATGCGAAAGCTTAATCGAATTGAGCAAGATCAATTGAACAAATATAACTAATAAGAAGAAATCAATCACACATAACACAAAAGAAATATAGTCAGGATTACAAAAATAATCAGCTCACAAGCTATCCTGCTCTCTCTGCAATCCCTTTGTTGCTCATAGACAGTCAAAGACCTCTCTCAAACCTTCTCCTTTCTGCTCCAAGCCTCCTATTTCTTTGTGCAATTTTCCTTGGGGTCCAGTGCAGCCACTTGTGTGAATTGGCCTCTTCACACACTCATTAACCTCTGATCCAACTGCACAATCCTGAAGGAGATAAATCCTTCTCCGTGGATGAGCTTCCTTTATAGGAAAAATCCATCCAATTGATAGTACATTGTCCCTCCTCTGATCTCAACTGGGTCTCTGTCTAAACTGACATGCATGAGTTATTCATGAGAGAATATTCAGTTATATGAAGTGCAGCAGTTATATGCAAGCATACATTAACTAACTGAACTCACAATTAATTTAAATAAACTGTATAAATCAATCTAACTGGACTTGACTCAGTTAATTGAGCCAACTAATTACAACTCAAATTATAACTCATCCTTATCTCTTTAACTGATGGATAAATTCCTCAATTAATAGAGAAACTGTTGCATGTCCTCACATATACTTCATGTTTGATTTTTTACAACTAATTAACTCATGATGAATTAATTTATTTATTTTCAAACAACTGTTAAGTTCAAATTCGAATTTTACTTCCTATTTTAGTCTAGGGACTGACTAAAATTGGAATCCATCCCAAACTGCTAAAAATAACAATGTTATTTTTAGCACTTCCATTTTTCATTCCCTGTTTCTCAATCCATCATTGGTACCCAAATTGCTATTTATAGTAGTGCTATTTTTAGCACTTCTATTTTTAGCGTTTCTTGTTGCCATTTTCAACACTCCCTCTCAACAAGAAAGGAATTCAACTCGAACCCGATCTTGTACCTTTGGAATATTCTACATGCAACACTTCTACCAAGTGTGGTTGCTCCAACAACTCTAGAAACAAAAAAAACTCCCAACTAAGCTCTCTGTTGGGTTGGAAACATACTTTGATGCTGAAGCTCTACCTACTATTGACAAGTGCTACCACTCTGACCTCTGAGCTGCTGCAACACTCCATGCATCTCAAGCCATTGCACACCTCTCTGTGCCATCCTGCACTGGTGCAACACTCCTGTGCCTCTCGCATTGTTGCAACCTGCTAGCTCTACACTGTCTTGGGATTCCTGCACTATAGCTCTCTCTGCCACTCCATCCGCATCTGTCTCTACCCACTTAACCATTCCTGTTATTCCTCATCGGGGCTCCTATAGCAAAGTTGAATCAAAGAGGTTGTCTACCTCAAGGATCCTTCCCCTATTCCAGCTTTCTTGGGATGATCACTCCACATCACCCCACCTCCTACTTGGAGGTATGGATGCATGTGATCCCTCTGCCCACCTAGCTTGAAATTTCCCCCTACTGGAGGTCTCTTCATGAGTGAATGCCTCCACTTTGTCTCCTCTCGGGTTCCCCAGTTGTGGCTGCTCCAGAACTTCCTGACGTTCCTTCAACAATCGTGGCTCCTCCACAATAGTCTGAGACTTTGTCTGGCGCTGCATGTTGAGAGGTAATGTACTCGCCCTCTCAACCACCAAGTCTCCATCAGTTGCCTTTCTCCTCAAGGCTTTGCATGCATCTTGAACCTCAAGAGCATACAGGTTCTTGACTCGTGAACTGATCTACTTCACCTGTCTATTGACGATGTGTCTAAGGAAAACCTCTACCTTACTGAAGACTACATCATAGCCTCTGTCTTCTAGCATCGTGATTGAGACCAAATTTCTCTTCAGTCCTAGTACATACTTGACATCGTTCAAGGTAATGCGAGCTCCATGCTCCCTCTGAAAAATAACCGTGCCTACACTTGAGACACTATACTTTTCATCATTACCCATCACTATGAGTACCTGGAGATCTTTCTCCTCCAGGGTACTGAACAAACTCTTGTCGCTGGTCATGTGGAAAGAAGCTCCACTGTCAAGAAACCAATCACTTCCCACCATGGATGAAACCATGCATCCGAACAATGTGAAATCCAACTCAAATTGTGAGGCCAGTGCCTCATCTTCTGATCCTTCCATGGATCCATTCTTGGATCTCCTCAACGGACAATTTGTAGCAAAATGGCCCAACTCATGACAATGAAAGCATCGCACTTTCTATTTGTTAAACTTCTTCCCACCATGGAAAGAACTAGATTCGGAATGAGAATCCTTCTCCTTCCCCTTTTTCGCCTTAATCGCTAAGGCGCAGTTTTCTTCATCCTCCATGGATGAAAAACCATCTCTGGTGCTTCTACTTATCTCCTCCTACATCAAATCTGACCAAAGTTGTTCCCAATCTGGCATTTTCTCTCTTCCATTAACTGAGTCCTGGTAGATATGCCAGCTCTTAGGAAGACCAAGGAGTGCAAGACTCACAATGTCATCATCAGCTGTAGTGATCCCTACACTTCCAAGCTCATCCCTGCATGTGGTGAGCTTGTTCAGATACTTAGAGATCGTGTCGCCCTTTTCACACTTGATCTTCCGAAGCTTGTCTTTCAATGCCAGCTTCCTCTGATCATTGCTATTATGATATAGATATTTCAATGTTTTCCACATTGAAAACGATGTCTCCTTCCCATGGAGACTCGAGACTATGTGGTCTCGAACTCCCTCCAGGAGACTTCTCCTTGTTCTAGCCACACATTTCTTCCATTGCGCCAGTTGAGTAGCATCAATCGGCTTGGGGAATTCTTGATCAATGAAGTCCTTTAGACCATTATCCTCTAATACTCATTCCATGCAATCCTTTCAGGCTATATAATTCGAGCTTCCATCAAGGGCATACTCGAGTCTTAAACCACTAAACATCATAGGTGAAATAGAGATGTGATAAGAACTTAATTTCAATATTCAGAAACAAAACTTCGAACTTCTCCTTCTTGCATACTGTTCTCTGCTTTGATCACCTTTACTCTGATACCATGCAGAAATTCCCACTGTAGATCAACAGATTATGCAATATTCTAAAACACAATACAAGATCTACTTCTACAAACAATTATGCGAAAGTTTAATCAAATTGAGCAAGATCAATTGAACACATATAACTAATAAGAAGAAATAAATCACACATAACACAGAAGAAATAACTCGGGGAAAGCCTCAGCCTAAAACCCCAACTCTGTATTATCACACAAGTGGAAATATAGTCAGGATTACAAAAAGAATCAGATCACAAGCTATCCTGCTCTCTCTGCAATCCCTCTGTTGCTCATAGACAGTCAAAGGCTTCTCTCAAACATTCTCCTTTGTGCTCCAAGCCTCCTATTTCTTTGCGCAATTTTCCTTGGGATCCAGTGTAGCCACTTGTGTGAATTGGCCTCTTCACACACTCACTAACCTCTGATCCAACTGCGCAATCCTGAAGGAGATAAATCCTTCTCCATGGATGAGCTTCCTTTATAGGAAAAATCCATCCACTGATAGTACACTGTCCCTCCTCTGATCTCAACTGGGTCTCTGTCTAAACTGACATGCATGAGTTATTCATGAGAGAATATTCAGTTATATGAAGTGCAACAGTTATATGCAAGCATACATTAACTAACTGAACTCACAATTAATTTAAACAAACTATTTAAATCAATCTAACTGGACTTGACTCAGTTAATTGAGCCAACTAATTACAACTCAAATTAGAACTCATCCTTATCTCTTTAACTGATGGATAAATTCCTCAATTAATAGAGAAACTGTTGCATGTCCTCACATAGACTTCATGTTTGATTTTTCACAACTAATTAACTCATGATGAATTAATCAATTTATTTTCAAACAATTGTATGTTCAAATTCGAATTTTACCTCCTATTTTAGTCTAGGGACTGACTAAAATTGGAATCCACCCTGAATTGCTAAAAATAACAATGTTATTTTTAGCACTTCCATTTTTCATTCCCTGTTTCTCAATCCAGCATTGGTATCCAAATTGCTATTTATAGTAGTGTTATTTTTAGCACTTCTATTTTTAGCATTTCTTGTTGCCATTTTCAACACTCCCTCTCAATAAGAAAGGCATTCAACTCGAACCCGATCCTGTACCTTTGGAATGTTCTGCACGCAACACTTCTACCAAGTGTGGTTGCTCCAGCAACTCTAGAAACAAAAAAACTCCCAACTAACCTCTCTGTTGGGCTAGAAACATACTCTAATGTTGAAGCTCTACCTACTGTTGACAAGTACTACCACTCTGACCTCTGAGCTGCTGCAACACTCCATGCATCTCACACCGTTGCACACCTCTCTGTGCCATCCTGCATTGGTACAACACTCCTGTGCCTCTCGCATTGTTGCAGCCTGCTAGCTCTACACTGTCTTGGGATTCTTGCACTGTAGCTCTCTCTGCCACTCCATCTGCATCCGTCTCTACCCACTTAACCATTCCTGGTATTCCTCATCGGGGCTCCTGTAGCAAATTTCAATTAAAGAGGTTGAGTACCTCAAGGATCCTGCCCCTATTCCAGCCTTCTTGGGATGATCACTCCACATCACCCCACCTCTTACTTGGAGGTATGGATGCATGTGATCCCTCTGCCCACCTGGCTTGAAATTCCCCCCTACTGGAGGTCTCTTCATGAGTGAATGCCTCCACTCTGTCTCCTCTCGCGTTCCCTAGTTGTGGCTGCTCCATAATCTCCTGGAGCTACTTCAACAATCGTGGCTCCTCCACATTAGTCTGAGACTTCGTCTGGCGCTGCATGTTGAGAGGTAATGTACTCTCCCTCTCAACCAGCAAGTCTCCATAAGTTGCCTTGCTCCTTAAGGCTTTACATGCATCTTGAACCTCAAGAGCATACAGGTTCTTGACTCGTGAACCGATCTGCTTCACATGTCTAGTGACGATGTTTCTAAGGAAAACCTTTCCCTTACTGAAGACTACATCATAGCCTCTATCTTCCAGCATCGCGATTGACACCAAAATTCTCTTCAGTCTTGGTGCATACTTGACATCTTTCAAGGTAATGCGAGCTCCATGCTCCCTCTAAAAAATAACCATGCCTACACCTGAGATAGTATACTTTTCATCATTACCCATCGCTATGAGTATCTAGAGATCTTTCTCCTCCAAGGTACTGAACAAACTCTTGTCACCGGTCATGTGGAAAGAAGCTCAATTGTCAAGAAACCAACCACTTCCCACCATGGATGAAACCATGCATGTGAACAATGTGAAATCCAACTGAAATTGTGAGGCTAGTGCCTCACCTTCTGATGCTTCCACAGATCCCTTCTTGGATTTCCTTAGCGGATAATTTGTAGCAAAATGGCCCACCTCATGACATCAAAAGCATCGCACTTTTGATTTTTCAAACTTCTTCCCACCATGGGAAGAACTGGATTCGGAATGAGAATCCTTCTCCTTCCCCTTTTTCGCCTTACTCACTAAGGCATAGTTTTCTTCATCCTCCATGGATGAAAAACCATTTGTGGTGCTTCTTCTTATCTCCTCCTCATCAAATCCGACCAAATTCGTTCCTAATCTGGCAGTTTCTCTCTTCCATTAACCGAGTCCTGGTAGCTATGCCAGCTCTTAGGAAGACCGAGGAGTGCAAGACTCACAATGTCATCATCAGCTGTTGTGATCCCTAGACTTCCAAGCTCATCCTTGCATGTGGTGAGCTTGTTCAGATACGTAGAGATCGTGTCGCCCTTTTCACACTTGATCTTATGAAGCTTGTCTTTCAATGCCGGCTTCCTTTGATCATTGCTATTTTGATATAGATCTTTCAATGTTTTCCACATTGAAAACGATGTCTCATTCCCATGGAGACTCGAGACTATGTGGTCTCGAACTCCCTCTAGGAGGATTCTTCTTGCTCTAGCCATACATTTCTTCCATTCCACCAGTTGAGTAGCATCAGTCGGCTTGGGGACTTCTTGATCAATGAGGTCCTTTAGACCATTATCCTCTAATACTCATTCCATGCAATCCTTTCAGGCTATATAATTCTAGCTTCCATCAAAGGCATACTCGAGTCTTAAACCACTGAACGCCATAGGTGAAATAGAGATGTGATAAGAACTTAATTTCAATATTCACAAACAAAACTTCGAACTTTTCCTTCTTTTATACTATTCTCTGCTTTGATCACCTTTGCTCTAATACCATGCAGAAATTCCCATTGTAGATCAACAGATTATGCAATATACCAAAACACAATACAAGATCTAATTCTACAAACAATTATGCGAAAGCTTAATCGAATTGAGCAAGATCAATTGAACACATATAACTAATAAGAAGAAATCAATCACACATAACGCAGAAGAAATAACCCGGGAAAAGCCTCATCCTAAAACCCGAACTCTGTATTATCATACAAGTAAAAATATAATCAGGATTATAAAAAGAATCAGCTCACAAGTTATCATGCTCTCTCTGCAATCCCTCTGTTGCTCATAGACAGTCAAAGGCTTCTCTCAAACCTTCTCCTTTGTGCTCCAAGCCTCCTATTTCTTTGCACAATTTTCCTTGGGGTCCAGTGCAGCCACTTGTGTGAATTGGCCTCTTCACATACTCACTAACCTTTGATCCAACTGCGCAATCCTAAAGGAGATAAATCCTTCTCCATGGATGAGCTTCCTTTATAGGAAAAATCCATCCAACTGATAGTACACTGTCCCTCCTCTGATCTCAACTGGGTCTCTATCTAAACTGACATGCATGAGTTATTCATGAGAGAATATTCAGTTATATGAAGTGCAACAATTATATGCAAGCATAAATTAACTAACTGAACTCACAATTAATTTAAACAAACTATTTAAATCAATCTAACTAGACTTGACTTAGTTAAGTGAGCCAACTAATTACAACTCAAATTAGATCTCATCCTTATCTCTTTAACTGATGGATAAATTCCTCAATTAATAGAGAAACTGTTGCATGTCCTCACATAGACTTCATGTTTGATTTTTCATAACTAATTAACTCATGGTGAATTAATTAATTTATTTTCAAACAACTGTTAAGTTCAAATTCAAATTTTACTTCCTATCTTAGTCCAGGGACTGACTAAAATTGGAATCCATCTTGAATTGCTAAAAATAGCAATGTTGTTTTTAACACTTCCATTTTTCATTCCCTGTTGCTCAATCCAGCACTGATACCCAAATTGCTATTTGTAGAAGTGCTATTTTTAGCATTTCTTGTTGCCATTTTCACCATGTCCCATGTAGATGTTATTGTTTATGTTGATGTATGAGCTAAAGGCCGATAATTTGATTACACAAACCCTAGGCCATACAAGAATATATGGAGACTAGGACTACATCCATCTTTCCATACATTCTTGTGATGCAATATTGCTAGCATTTGTAAAGCCTAAAGAAGAATATATTGCTAGTGCGAAGAGCATATGTTGTAAAAGCTTGTTGAAGAGAAGAGAGGAATTCTTCTTGTTGTTGCAGCTTGTTGTGGCTCTTTGATTGTGGCTAGATTTTTCTTGCTTTTACCTTCATATAGTTTGGAGAGAAAGACATTGTACAAATTATGTGATAAATTTGATCACATGCATTTCAATTATTCTAATTATATGAAGTATCCTTCTATCCAAAATTATGTGATTGAATTTGTTTTTTTTCTCTTCTTGCCTTGTCTTCATGATTAGGTAGTTTTAAATTTTTGTTAGTAATTCAAGTAATTTAAGATAATAAAAAAATGTATTTCTATTACATATTTTTTTGTAATAGAGTGAATTTCAAATTTCGTATGCACTTGGAAAGTGTGCCCTAAGTGATAAAACTTTTTGCAATTTATTTAGAATCATCAACTACTTTACCATCAAGAATGTGACTAATTGACATGTCATAAAAAACCCAATGCAAACACCCTCAACAATAGAACATTTCAGAGTGCTTAGTTCACAATAGGTGATATTACATCATCATGACAGATGAAAATTCAACCTAACAATATAACACTTCAACATGAAGTTAAAAAACACTTCAACTCATACATAAATACACACACACACACACACACACACACAAAACTGTCTCAAATGTACTTATTCAACAAAATGACACGTGTTCAATATGCAAATTGGCACGTTGTGCTTAAACATGGAAGTATGGCATGTGGTGGCCTATATATAAAATGATTCTAATATACGAACAACATTTCATGACCAAACATGATAATTTCGCATATGATGGTGTATATATAAAATGGGTTTATTGACCATTTTTCCTTTTGGGTCGTGCCTCTTCTCTCTCGAGACTACACAAAGAAACAACATTTTCATTAGATCTTTTTCAAAATTAATTACACACTTATAAATCAATACATTATAATTAAAGTAAAGGGGTTTTTCGTCCTTAATATCTGTAACCTCTCTACTATACCACTCTTTAATATTTACAAGAGTTATAACATATATAAAAAATAAATAAATAAATAAATATAATAATAATAATAAAATAAAATAAAATAAAATAAATAAATAAATAAAATAAAATAAATATAAATAAAAAATAAAAAAATCACTTACAATTAACCATAAAGAAAATAAATCATCAATGGATGACATCTTGAATTTCTCACCCAATGATGGAGATTCTCTATAAAGTGGAGTAGTCGACTACACAACCAGCTTAAAATAAACATCTATTGTTGCAACCACTGAATTTTCATTGTGGATTGATGCTCATGGGATTACATAGGTGCTATCTGGAGAAACCATTTTATATGGAACAATGGTAGTCAAAGTGGATGTTGTGGGTGGGAGGGGGTATTAGGGGGCTACTAAATGGTCTATGGATGCAAAGTTTGTGAGTGGATGGGATAGACAAGGGGGTGGAGGAAAGTGATAATTAACACCAATGGGTTTTATTGATGATCGAAGCTCCCTAGTCTAGGTATGATAGATACCAAACATTGGTGAAATGTGATTATAATGATGGAAAAATAATGGGAAAAATAATGAATGATGGTGAAGGATATCTATGGGTAAGAGTGGGAAATTGAGAAAATGAAGGAACCTGCATACACATTTATAATATTTCAATTAGTAAAAGGTAACATGGGAATAAAATGCTAGGAGAGATAATGGATTTTGAGGAGGAGAAACAAAGACAAATTGACTAAGATAAAGCCTCCATGTTAAGCCAAACAATAGGTTCCAAAAAATAGTTGGGAAACTGTACTAAATAGACCATGGAAGAAAATACCTACTCATAGTTAATGTTGTTGGAGAACACTTACACCATAACTAAGGATAATGCATTTGAGCAAGCAGTACCTATTGATTATTAGGAGACCACCTCTTTCATGTTATCTGATACTATGAAACTAATTTTCTCCTATTCATTTTCCTTGTGCAAAAAAAACCAAACACATTGAGTGGCCATATATCCTCAGCATAATGCAATATATATCTATATATATATATACTCTTTTAGGGTAAGGAAGATGAATACCAATGTTGATGCCACTAGAACTCATAAGGGAGGAAAAGTATGAAATTAACCTCTACAAGTAGCGAATGAACCAAGGTGTGATTGATCACTATGGCTTATTTTCCTAGAACAAATACATTCAAACTTTGGTAAAGAAGTGGTAACCTGGAAGGACATTTCTACATCATTTTACACAAACTTTTGTAATAAATTGAATTTCAGATCTAGTATGCACTTGGATAAGTGTGCCCTAAGTGATGAAACTTGTTGCAATTTATTGGAATAATTAACTACTTTACCATCAAGAATTTGCCTAATTGACATTTCATAAAAAACCCAATGAAAACACCTTCAGGAATACAACATGTCAAAGTGCTCACTTCACAATAGGTGATATTACATCATCATGACATAGATGAAAATTCAACCTAACAATATAACACTTCAACACAAAGTTAAAAAACACTTCAATTCATACATACATACATAAATACACACACACACACACACACAATTATCTCAAATGTACATATTCAATGAAATGGCACGTGTTCAATATACAAAATGGCATGTTGTGCTTAAACATGGAAGTATGGCATGTGGTGGCATATATATATAAAAGTATTCTAATATACGACAACATTTCATGCCCAAACATGATAATTTGGCATATGATGGTGTATATACAAAATGGGTCTATTGACCACTTCTTCCTTCGCCACCATCATTTGCATTCTTGAATTTTCTCTTTATCCTCTTAATAGAAGAAGGACATAAACTTTTTCCTTTTGGGGCATGCTTCTTCTCTCTCGGGACTACACAAATAAACAACATTTTCATAATATATTTTTCAAAATTAATTACACACTTATAAACTAATACATTATAATTAAATGCCACAAAACTCACAAAAAATGATCTAATAAAGTATCTAGGTGTTTTTGTCCTTACTATTTGTAACCTCTCTACTATACCACTCTTTAATATTTACAAGAGTTATAGCACAAAATCTAAAAATATTACTAGAATCACTTCAATTCATCATAAAGAAAATAAATGATCAATGGATGATGTCATCTTGAATATCTCACCCAATGATGGAGATTCTTTGGTAGCTAGAGTAGTCGACTACACAACCTACTTAAAAGAAACATCTATTGTTGCAACCATTGAATTTTCATTGTGGATTGATGCTCAAGGGATTACATGGGGGCTATATGGAGAAACCACTTTATATGGAACAATGGTAGTCAAAATTGATGTGGTTGGTGGGAGGGGGTATAAAGGGGCTATTGAATGGTCTATGGATTTAAACTTTCTGAGTGGATGGGATGGAAAAGTTGGTGGAGGAAAGTGATAATTAACACCAATGGGTTACATTAAATTCTAGGTATGTTAGATACCAAATATTGGAGAAATGTGATTATAATGATGGAAAAATAATGGAAAAAATAATGAATGATAGTGAATGATATCTATGGGTAAGAGTGGGAAATTGAGAAAATGAAGGAACCTGCATACACATTTATAATATTTCAATTAGTAAAAGGTAACATGGGACTAAAATTCTAGGAGAGATAATAGCTTTCACGGAGGAGAAACAAAGTCAAATCGACTAAGACATAGCCTCCATGCTAAGCCAAACAATAGGTTCCAAAAAATAGCTGGGAAAGCATACTAAATAGAGCATGCAAGAAAATACTGCTCATAGTTAATGTTGTTGGAGAACTCTTACCCCATAAAGAAGGATAATGCATTTAAACAAGAAATATCTATTGATTGTTAGGAGATCATCTCTCTTTTGTCATGTGATACCATGAAATCAATTTTCTGCTATTCATTTTCCTTGTGCAATAATAACAACGACATTGAGTGGACATATATCCTCAATATTACAGGCCTTCTTTGAGGCTTACCAACACCTTGAAACAAGCATTTAGCCCAATACCTTTAAATGATATTGTTGTGTGCAATTTCCAACATTTTCTTATAGCAAGTGTGGTTGGTGATAAATAACAATGGTGGGGCTTAATGCCATGTCCGATTAATTAATGCATATTAGGATGGTCACATTATGCACCTCCTTGTTGGTCTTGCAACAATTACCTATCTTGGGAAATTTATTGTTAACCTTAATTTTACATCATATTTATATATAGAGGTAAAGTAATTTATAGTGAAAATTTTCTAATATCCTATGTAATTAATTCCTCCACGACTCATTATAAGAGTTGACATGTGGTAATCTCACACCCCATAAAAAGGAAATGTGTAACTTATTCCATGTTAAACGTAGAGTTGACATGTAATATTAACAATGAAATATTAATGTAAAAAAAGTGTTAGCCATAAGAAAATTATTTCAATGTCCATAGTAATTGAAAATAAATAATTATTATATTTTCACATTTAATTATGAGAGAATTTTATAATTTCTTTACAAACCCATAAAAAGGAAATGTGTAACTTATTCCATGTTAAACGTAGAGTTGACATGTAATATTGAAAATGAAATATTAATATAAAAAAAGTGTTAGCCATAACAAAAATTATTTCAATGTCCATAGTAATTGAAAATAAATAATTATTATATTTTCACATTTAATTATGAGAGAATTTATAAATTTCTTACTATTTAATTTTTTTTGAATATTTTTGTTAAATAAAATATTTGAATACCTATCTTATTATATATATATGTGTGTGTGTGTGTGTGTTTTTGCCCAAAATTCAGCTTGGAATATGTCTCCCATGACCTTGGTCTTATTTTTCCTTTATTACCATTATTATATGGATTTTTAACCAGGGTTGCTATAATTTGTTGACCATTTTGCCCCATGCTTGGGTTATTAATAGAGGATTTTTATGGTTACAATGGTGGCATATTGGTTTCAATCCTCTTACCGCCAAACCTAAGGCACACTACATGTGGGTTAAGTTGGTTGGCTTCCCTTTGGATTTATGGACGAGACCTATTATTATGAAAGTGGCAAACTATATTGGAAAGTTTATATTCTTTGAGGAGATGTCACCAGTTGCTTTTGACAAGTGTATTCTATTGGTTTTAGTTGAAATGAACCTTCAAAGGGTTTTCCTATTGAAATGGAGATCCTTCTAGGTGACGTTTATGTTACTCAGAGTCTTTACTAAAGTATCATTCCATTGCTCTATCTATCACCAAATGGGACACTTAAAAGGGACCTGCAATGCTCTAAATTTGAAGGGTAACCAAATTCCTAGCCAGGGTCAAAAGGGCATGCATTCATTCCTTAAGCTTATTGATATCTCAGATGATATCCTTCATAGAGGTGGGCCTAGAAAAATGATATAGTTGGGTACTAGTTGGACTCCATTTGGACCAAAACAAGGAGAGTTGGCAAACCATAAGGCTGAAGAATTATGTCGGAGGATCTCATATGAAAATGGGTTCCAGGAAGATAAATTTTTTGTGTTGAAAGAATCTAAAGGGGTGGAGCAAAGTCTAGTCGCATCAAATCAAGCAATTTTTTTTTTATGTGGATCCATCTTCCATCTCCAAGGAAAAATAAGGAACTTCACGCTCTTAGGACATGGATTCTACAACCATGCTGGACACGATTCCAGGTAAGATCTTACAGACTTTTTCAAGAAATGATTTATGTTTATAAGATAGTCTTGCTAATATTGTTCTAAGCTCAATTATTCTTATTTCTTATGGCCTTGAAAATTTTCCTCCTCCCTCTTCACTCCCCTCTTCTAAACCTATTATTTTTAGTTTTCACCCTCCCTCCTTTACTCATAAAATCCTCTATCCATGATCCCTCTCCTTTCCATAGACAAAACCTCATGCTATACAAAGTTGGATCCACTAGATCCCACCTATTCACCTTTGGCTTTTTAGCTTCCAATGAGGTCCAGTCAAACCTAGCCTCCCAACATGAAAATACCATTCCTTCTTCTCTAACCTACTCATATTATATTAACCTCCAAGTCATTCTGACTTTCCCTTCTCCATGGTCAAACTCTCCCTAGCAAGACAAGCACTTTCCTGCCCCAAACAATGTCATTGTGAGAAAAAAAGTCCAAAAAAGAAGGACCTTGCCTGAGAATCCTTTTCGTAGAGTGATACCTTTGTTGAACCCACCTATCCTTCCAAATATGATAGGGCCCTTGGAGCATTGCAACCCTCTTCACTTTTCAAATTATGATTATCATGTCTTTGAGTTTGAGGTGAGTTGGGGGTCCACTTAAAATCAGATCCCTTCATAGATTTATTTCCATTCATCAACCCTTTGTAATATTTTTCCAAGAGACCATGCTGGGTAAAAAAGTTAGATACTCTTCTTAATATCTTCCCTAATTGGTGTTTTAGTGTAGTGGATGTTGAAGGTCAATCGGGATGCCTGACAGTCCTATGAAATCCAAGGGATGCCACCCTCATACCATACTCTTCAGTGATAGGCATAATCCTGCAGGGCCACCTTAGAAGCATGGTCAACGTGGTTGTCATTGTAAACTATTATTTCCCTATTTGGAGAGAGAGGCATTCTAGAACCTTTTGTTCTCTATTCAACTCCTGCAAGATCGATCCCTTATTCTTGGTGAAGATTTAAAATTTACTTCTTATGTCTGAGAGATTTGGGGTATTAAAGTCAGGTTTGGTCCTTTCACACAGGTTATATTGAGGATCATCTGTGAGTCACATCTTGTAGACATTCTCCCAACCCCTCTTGAGCCAACATGGAAGAACGGAAGAATAAAATCGGAGGGCGTAGCAAAGAAACTCGATAGGTTCCTAGTAGATGATTCCCTTCTTTCCAAATTGGGAAAATACAAGTCTTGGATCTCTCACAAGTCTATTTTTTATCATTACCCTATTTTCTTAAAAATGGACTTCCATACATCCATATCAAAGTACCCTTTCAAATTTAACAGATCATGGCTCAAGGATTAGTCCTTTATTTCTCTGTTTTATGAATGTTAGGGAAATTTTCGAGTGAACCCTTCTGCTTCAGTCATGGAGGCTTGGACCTCTAAGATGAAAAATCTAAAAACCAATGTTAAATCATGGGCCCATAAGTTTGTTGGTGAGAAAATCATAGAATTGGAGTATATTGAGTTTGAATTGTCCTCATGCCAAAATGCTTTTATCCATACAAGATTTCCAAATGAGCTAAAAGGAAAGGATATGCTTATTAACATAATGGAAATCTATTCTACTCAAAATGGACAAGGAACAATGGAGGATAAAAAGTAGGGAAATCTGGATCAAGGAGAGTGACCAAAACAATATTTGTTTTCACAAATTTGCATCCTCCGGGAAGAATAAAAATGCCATTTGGGAAAACTCTGGTGTAGATGGGAATTCATATGATTCTTAGCAGGATTTGGAGAAGATTGCAAGGAACCAACTTGTTGATCTGCAAAGAGATTTAGGTGAATGTAATATCCAGGATCAACTCATGGTCATTCACCATCTTCTAGGATTTTTTTTCAGAGGAGGAAAGTGTTGATTTGGTTAAACTTGTCAATATTAAATAGATCAAAGATGTGTTGAACTCCTTTGCCAAGGACAAAAGTCTAGGGCTGGATGGTTGGATAATGGAGTTCTACTTGGATTTTTTTGATCTGCTAGATGAAGACATCCTTAGGGTTGTTGAGGAGGCAAGGGAGACCCGAAAGGTATTCGGAGCCATTAATTCTACTTTCTTGCTTCGATTCCTAAGATGACAAAGCCATTGACCTTTAATTATGTTTTCCCAATATCGGTTTGTAATTTAATTTATAAGGTGATGTCAAAGGTCTTGGCATTAAGAATGAAAGGAATTTAATCAAACTCGCTCTCTAGGGAGAAATTTGGTTTTCTTACAGGTTGATCCATTCATGATACAATTGGTTTTTCCCAAGAAGCGCTTCAATCAATCAAATCAAGGAAGTTTTGTTCCATCATCCTTAAGATGTATCTTGCTAAGGCATATGCCATGGTAAATTGGTCCTTTTTACATTTTCTTATCCTTCATATTTCCATTAACCATCTAACGACAAATTGGATTATGGGTTGTATATCATCAACAAATTTTGTGGTGCTTGTAAATGGGACCCTGTCTGCATTCGTCTCTCCTTCAAGAGGTTTATGTCAAGGATGTCCCCTTTCGCCACTATTATTCCTCTTGGTTATAGAGGGTTAAGTAGGATGATTATTGCATCAAGGAATGAAGAATGTTTTAAAGGAGTTAAAGTGGCAAAACTTATACATTTGAATCATCTATTTTGTAGTTGATATCCTTATTTTATGTGATGGTTCAGAAGTGGAGTGGGATACCTTCAAATGTTTATTTTCTACCTTTTGTTCTACTTCAGCAATGTTGATTAGTGAGATTAAGTCTGCCTCCTATTATAATAATATTTCAGAGTAGATAGGCCAGCATATCAAATCGATTTTTTCTTACAAGATGCTCCCTTTGGATCATGGTTTCCTTTACCTGGGTTTCTATTGACGATGCTGGACCCACCAACATGTCAGGGGATATCCTAGGTAAGAAGTCCCATCTAGACCTCAAACTGTTTAGATAGGAGTCCCAGCAGTGGGTAGTAAAGTACTACCTTGACTGTGGTGGCGCATAGAGGTAAGTGTGATAACTTTGTCGGAAGATGTGTGAGATTGCAGCGAGTCAAGTGAGATGCATGGGGGTTCTAACAGACGAAGAGCAAAATGAAGTGTGTCCCTTAGAAGGTTGTAATAGTACATAACCTAAAAGGACCACATGAGTGGAATGAAATCACAAGCTAGAAATCAGAATAGTCAACAAACCAAAGTGACGGGTTAAACTAAAAACACGTCTGCAACAAGATTCATACAATTTCATACAAAATAGGTCATGCACGAATGTGTAAGTTAAATAACATACATTGATAAAGCAACCAAAATAGTCCAACTACAATAACAACATATGCATGAAAATGTGTTGGCTCGTTATATATTATTAAGTGAAAGTTCCATCCATACATACACCATTAACAACCACTAGCCCCAATAATGGAACATTACAGTCAACACCACCTGCTACTCCAAAGAGATGTACTCACTCTATGTTGTGGAGAAGCCAAGGCTCATCGTAATACTCTCCAAGCCTTCTCTAAGCAATTTATACCCAAAAGCTTGGCTCCCAAAATCATGTTCTATGAGTTATGAGGTTCTATTTATAACAAAGGTTGGGGTGACCCTTGGCATTCCCCTTTGTGACTCTTCGCCTACCCTCATGACTCTTCAACTTCTTTACAAAACTCATTACATCACATAGTGACTATTCACATTCCACTAGAGACACTTCAAATTTCACTTACAACATGTTTACAATAATATAAAATTTCCACATATACCCATGTGCAAAAACATAAGCTAGAGACAGCCTAACAAGACAAAACACTATAAATTTCAAGGTTTGGGGAAATACCAACTCGTCAAAATCCACTTGATGCTTCTTGGCCATGTACTGGTGCCAAGCTCAGTACTGTGCTATGAATTCCTGAAATTGCTTGATGTTGTCTTGCTAAAAGCAGAGTCTTTCCTCCATGGAATCTGAGCATATGGTCTTAGAACCTGTGTTCGTCAAGACCTTAAGCATGTGCAACATTGTCCTGAGTGTGGCTAGACAGCCAATGTACTTCTGCATGTTGTCTGCACTAAACTAGAAGTCATTTTTGGTGACCTCGCGCATCAACTGCTCCATGCACCTGATGACCTTTAGGAAGTCTTGGTTCTTATGCTTAGCTTTGGTGAGGGAACCTACATCTGTTCACTCCCTTCTTTAGCTTTTGGTTGTTCCATCTCATCAACCTGTATTAGCGTTGTTGCTTTGTTATTGCACCTTGCTTTTGTAGAAATTTTGAATAATAAACACATATTCAATGGAGATTATCTTGATCATGTACTATTGCGGAATACATACACAATACATAAGCTCCTCTACGTTGATCATCAATATAGCAGCATCAATAACAATAAAACATCAAAAGCATGCACACATTAACACAGTATGTAACCCGGGGAAAGCTTACAGCTGAAAACCCCACACTATCTGTATATTAATGATTGAGAACATGTAACATTACAATAGTCAATACTTCTCACAAGTATCCAGCACTATCTCCACCTCTTACACACAATACAACTCAGATCTGATCTCCAAATCTATTCCACTGCTTGCCTGCCTCCATTGCTCAATACCTACTCAAGAATGGATGAGAATGGTTGAACCAAACTCATATTTACCTCAAAATAATCACTCACACTGGGAATCACGTGATCAAAGGCAATAATCACTTGGTATTGGCCAATTCTCATTGGCATAACTCAATCCCATTGATTGTGCAAATCCTCATGCACAACTATAGTCACAACTGATAGCAATTTGATCCTCTAACACATGTCCTTGCTGAACTGAACATGCACTGACATGAAACTGAGTTAATTGATGTATTCGTTAGTTGCATTATGAGTTAATAATTAGTTTAACAACTTATCATTAGTATATTTGCAGTTAGACTAATTACAACTAGTTTAACCAAGTCAAACTGAACACAAATCCATCAACTCCACAATCAACTCCACCAAACTCAACTGATTGAGTTCTAACTGAGGTCATGCATGCAAAAAATCAACTGACCCACAAAGAAAATGTATTTCCTTCTGAAAGCTACATGTGCCACATCTGTAGCTCAAACTGAAGTGCTCCAAGAGAATAAGATAAAGTTTATAGTCTAAATATTATTATAAGCTAATAATATTTGACTGCTCTATAATTAGACTTGACAGTGTCATCGTTGTTGTCTAAAAATAGAAGTCCATCTATTTTTGCCAACTTGACCAATCATCCAAAAAAACATTCTACAACTCATAGACATGATCCATATGTCTAAAAATAGACATAGTCTAAAAATAGACTTTGCGCCATAATTTGCCTGCGGGCCCACTTAGTGAAGGCGACTCTTTTCACTAAGCTCTATCATCTTGTTCCAATCTCAACACTCCCTCTCGACAAGATATGGATTATCAACAACCCCTATCCTACCTTGGTCGTATTCGAATTTGCTCCTAGTGAGAGCGTTCGTCAGAATATCATCATCCTGATCCTCCGTTGGAATGTATGAAAGTAACATGATCCTCCGCTGCACACAATCTCTAATATGATGGTACTTGATGCCCTTGCTGCCATATACTCGGCCTCTTGAGCTCCCTACCCAATCTGCATCCATGAAGCCACATAGCTTCACCTCATCCTCCTGTCTGTACCAAAATCCATATCCCGATGTGCCTCTCAAATAACGCAATACATGCTTGCCTGCCTTGCAGAAGAGCTTGGTAGGCTTAACCATAGCTTGTGAAAGATGGTTAACTGCATAGCATATATTGGGTCGTGTATTGACCAAATACATCAACGACCCCACCAACTGTCGATAAACAGTGGCATCCACTTCTTCTCTCGAAGTGGCATCCTCCTTCCTCCAACCTCCAGGAACAGGAGTATCAACAGGCTTGCAGCCATGCATGTTGAACTTCTCTAGTATCTCCTGAGCATACTTACCCTGAGAAACAAACAGTCCACCATTGTGCTGCCATATTTCCAATCCTATGAAATAGTGAAGGAGGCCCAAGTCCTTCATCTCAAACTCCTAGCAAGATCATCCTTGCATGAAAGTATCAACAGCTCATCACCCGTTAGAATCAAATCATCTACATATAGTACAATGATAAGCAACTTACCCTCCACCACAATCTGGTATAGGTTAGGATCC
>APFE031242605.1:20474-52024 GCA_000404065.3 Pinus taeda
GTAACATTACAATAGTCAATACTTCTCACAAGTATCCAACACTATCTCCACCTGTTACACACAATACAGCTCAGATCTAATCTCCAAATCTATTTCGCTGCTTGCCTGCCTCCACTGCTCAATACCTGCTCAAGAATGGATGATAATGGTTGAACAAAACTTGTATTTACCTCAAAAGAATCACTCACACTGGGAATCACGTGAGCAAAGGCTATAATCACTTGGTATTGGCCAATTCTCATTGGCATAACTCAATCCCATTGATTGTGCAAATCCTCATGCACAACTGTAGTCACAACTGATAGCAATCTGATCCTCTAACACTTGTCCTTGCTGAACTGAACATGAACTGACATGCAACTGAGTTAACTGATGTATTCTTTAGTTGCATTATGAGTTAATAATTAGTTTAACAACTCATCATTAGTCTATTTGCAGTTAGACTAATTACAACTAGTTTAACCAAGTCAAACTGAACACAACTCCATCAACTCCACAATCAACTCCACCAAACTCAACTGATGAGTTCTAACTGAAGTCATGCATGCAACAACTCAACTGACCCACAAAGAAAACGTATTTCCTTCTGACAGCTGCATGTGCCACATTTGTAGCTCAAACTGAAGTGCTCCAAGAGAATAAGATAAAGTTTATAGTCTAAATATTATTATAAGACAATAATATTTGACTTTTCTATTTTTGACAGCCAGTCTAAAAATAGACTTTGATCACTCCTATTGTGATCACTCCTGCTGTGATCATCCCTACTGTGGTCACTCCTGCTGTGATCATCCCTACTATGATCCAAAAATAGAACTTGCGCCATAATTTGCCTGTGGGCCCACTTAGTGAAGGTGACTCCTTTCCACTAAGCTCCATCATCTTGTTGCAATCTCAATAGCCTTTTTTCTTCTGTTTTTTCTGCTTCTCAGCTCTTTTTCTTCCCTCGACTCTCATTCTTCTTATTGTGATCTCAGTTCTGTTACCTGCAAGTTCTACTCTTTTCTCTTCCTCTGCTCTGTTTTCTATGTCCTGTGCTTCCTTTTGATTCTGCTGTAAAAGCTTCCTGTATGAAGACTGAATGCACTTTCTCTCTGTAGCTTTGTCCTCCCTTTGTTATGTCAGCAGTTTCCTCTTTCCCTGATCCTGTAATGGCTTGTTGCCTTCTGCCACTACTGTTGGTTTTTCTATCATGTTACTGTTGATTCCTTTTCTGTAAATAGTTGGGCATCTCCATATATTGGAAAGTAAAATGGCGCTTTCTCAACTGCTTCCCTAGTACTTCTTTCAATGGTTACTCTTGAAGCATCTCTTTAAATTGGTGCCATGGTACAATGATTGCTGGAGGGAGGTGCTTCACGAGTGGGGTACCTGTGGGACAGAACAAACACTCATGGAAAGCAAACATTAGCTCTTACAAACATAACTTTACAACATTATCAATTAGCAGCCAAGGAATTTGATGAGATGAAAGGCGTAATTTTGATTAACAAGGAGCGAGTGGCTGATTGTGGGAACTGCACACTGCATAGTCCCGAAAATCAGTGTGGAAGCCTACTGACTGGAACTGCACAATGTGTAGTTCAGACTCGGACAAGACATGGGAGAGACGACGCATTGTGATGTCTCAGTGACTAAGCTAGGAGACTAACTCATAGAACTCTGAAGTGTGTATTTGGAGCCAACCTAGGATAACCTCTGTGTAATTCCAGAAGCTAAGGCAGAGGCCTTGAGATGCTAGATTACGCATTGCATGCAACTGAATGTGAGAATCAGGCAAGGGGAGCCCAGATCTGTCCATGGGAGTATGCAAATAGGTAGATCTAAATGATGATGTAAGGATGAGTGAAAATCTGACTAAGTGTATATTTTTGCATGTAAAACAAGTGCAACAATGGATCAAACTGAAGGAACATGAAGCATGCAAAGGGAATCGTCGCATCGACGACTACTGGTGAAAAAGCGGGAAAAATCATGAGACACTTGGGGAACGCAATGTGTAACTTTAAACAACACTTCTAAAATATAAAACAAGTTAAAACACCAGTGATCATTCAACAAAATAATCGAAACAACACTCTCACAAGCTAAACAAACCAAAGCGACAAAAAAAGCAGCAAAAGGCAATAAAAGCAAAACTCGCCTCAAAAAGTGTTGAATACGCTCCAAAGGCTCCTTGATCTCCTAAGGAAGATAGAGCTTGATGATCAAATGCATAAGTGAGATCTAGAGGTGTTCATTACATAGATTTGAGCAAATGGAGTTCGTGACGTGTATGCTTCACATTAAGGACAACAACGACACTTAGTAGAAAATTCTAAAGATGGAAACGTGTCACCTTTGGGAAGCTAATAATATATTCCCTACTTCCCAGGGATGATTTTCCTCTTAGCTTCTTACTTTTCAGGAATCCTGACATGCACTACCTGAAAATATTGTGCAATCCTAGGGAGGATCGGGCAACTCTCTGGTTCATGCACTGACAGTTTCTAAGCACGGTATGGTTCTACACAATTTCTAGGTTGAGTGACTCTAGGTTGCCTCTCAAGCTCTGTGTAATTTCCCAGCTGAAGGCAGGTTGTCAGATGGATTTGCACAATTCTAGATTTGAGTGCTCATTGTGGGTTTGGATTAGGTAATTCTTGGGATGAAGGCTAGCTATTAGTTGGCTTTGCTCAATTCTGGAGTTGAAGGCTCACTTGCTGGCTTGGACTACTCTACACAATTTCCCAATTGAAGAAAAGCTTCCAGTTGGGTCTACACAATTATGGAGCCTAAGCTCAATGATAGGTTGCACTGTGCATTTCCTTAGAACAAGGATAGCTCCCCTCAAGGATTGCGTAGATCATCAAGGCAGTGAAAGAACCAGATTGCAACCAAGTCATGGGGTAAGATTGTGGTTAGACAACAAAGAAAGTAAGAAAACAAAAGTTGTAAAGAGAAAGATAAAACTCAAATGAAAGCACAAGTATCTGGGCAGTGTAAGACAAGTTGCTAATATTTAAGGAGGGAGGCTCCAAAACGAAGCGAAGGAAAAATTTTGGAGGGTGGTTGTAACAGACTAGTGGAACTCCATCTCTCTATATGGACCTTGTCTAGTGTAAATCGATTCTAACTCCTCCAAAAGTATTGTTTGACTCTTTTATCGTCATGGCTTCCTCACCAACCTCAGTTAAAGATATAGTCCCTACCATTCTCTTGGTCGATCAGCACACATACCAAGCCAAGTCAACTGAGTTTTTCTGATTGGGGATGAGGGGTATATTGACGCACAAGTAATGTAGATTGTCAGAGTTTAAGTTTCATCTCTAGTGTTGCTCCACTGCCAGCAGGTCTGGATACTACCCCGACGAAGTCACTTCAGGAACACAAGCATTGATCTGTTGCCAGTGAGCCTGGACAGTACCCCAGTGGAGTTACCTTCCTCACCCCTCTGTGCAGGAAGCCTTTCTCTTCTTTCGCCTTTATTTTATTTTTTCATTTTTCATTTTTCAGAGAATTGTGCATATGCACTTATTTATTTTGACGAGGTAGAAGAGGGATCCTGACTTATTGAGAGCAGAAGAGGTTCTCCCTTTAGAGAAGTATGTTATATATACCTCTGACATACTTTTTAAGGTTCCCCCCCTCAAATTACTCTACTTGACTGAGTGGACAAGGGTTAACTAAATATATAAAAAACTATTAGAGTAGGTAGTACTAGTTAAAAGTGGTTTTGTTTTCACCAAGACTCACTCTCAGCATAACGTATTTTCCATCAGGGTATCATTGACTAAAAGAATGCAAGATCTTCATAAAGAGAGGGAATAGACAGATAACCAAATGTTGATAGCTATACGAGTTCTATTGTACTTCACCCTACTTGTCTCAAGAGCCAAACATGGTTTCATGTTAAGCTAATCCTATGGGTGCAAAACAAATAAACAAAGGAAGTGAAGGGCAGAAATAAAAGAAACACAAAACAAGTAAGCAAAGCAATCATGAAAGAAAATAATACATGAAAGAAAACACTCCTCCTACTCCTAAGCTAAACAGTGCATGGGCCTACTCACATGAAGTGATATTTCCAATGCAGCCATTGGCGCATTAGGTGGCCCATGTAAGTGAAGGCATGGTCATC
This sequence comes from Pinus taeda, assembly GCA_000404065.3. Taxonomy (NCBI): domain Eukaryota; kingdom Viridiplantae; phylum Streptophyta; class Pinopsida; order Pinales; family Pinaceae; genus Pinus; species Pinus taeda. The sequence goes on from APFE031242605.1 coordinate 24,595, forward strand.
AAGAAGGATATTCAGACAAACCAACATGCAAGAAATATAATACAATGAAAATCAACACACTCAAAGATTGAATGTGTCCACAGAAAATAAAAAAGTAAAAGAACATGAAAAACATGTTGCCAACGTACCATAGTGTGGCAACACACTATGCATAAACAACAAGCATGTACACTCTTTTGACCGTGAAAAATGGACAAACATGAAAAAGGAAGACAACTGTTGCTTAGCAAGAGTGGTCATTGTGTATGATTCCTCCAATGCATGAGAAATGGGATCATGTGATTGTGGTGGAGGATGTAAAATTTGTAGATCAGGCTAATCTTTAATCCAAACAAGAGAGTGATGACGAGCCTGGGGTGTTTCAACAGATTTCTGATTGGAAGCAAGACTGACCTCAAGACAACGAGGACCTGACATAACCATATGCTTGGGCTAAAGTGCCTCGACAACTTGAGGGTTTTCCACTTTGTCATCAAGTAGATCGTTAAAGATCAGTAGCTTAGAAATATTAAAAACAAGTGAATCAACACTATGATCGAATGAAGAAGTAAGAAGATCACGACAACCATGATTAGAAAATTCGAGATGTTCATCGACATCCTCATGATTTGAAGAATCATATAGAGGGGTTGATGAGAAACAAAAGCGTTCACCCTCTGAGTTTTCAGAAAGAAAAGATGATAAATTGGGTAGATTCAGAAAGAAAGATGTGTCCTCTCCGTAATAAAATGACAAACTAACATCCAGTGTGTTCTATGAATGATTGGAAGTAAAAATATCCAGGGATGAATTTTCACAAAACAAATAAGAAATGGAAGAATCATAAAACATGTCAAGAAACAACGAATGAGGTGTGGACAGAAGGAGGTCATCCTTCATTGCAGGTTCTTCTTCAGATTCCCACACATACTCATCATAAATGTCAGCACAAGTTGGTTGCTCAACACCAACTCTATCGACAACTTGATCCTCGTGAACAACGAATTTGGAGTTCAGAATGGGAGAACACAACACAGTGCATTCTGGAGGATCAACAGAATGAGAGGACGGAGGTTGAGAGAACAAGTTCATGTGACAATCAATAGGCTTGCAAGAAAAATCTGTGCAAATGTATAGAGTAGGTGGCGTGGGAGGATGTGGTAGTTCAATAGATGGGTTTGTAACTTCTCCCACCTCGCATTGCAGAGCTAGAGTTGTTTGATGGGAAGCAAATGAAGGGTCACTTGTGACAACAACCTTGTTCATCTTGGGTTTGGAATCTCTAACACCAAGGTATGTTGGGAGGGGTTCAAATGATTCTAACACATGAGTATTTTTAGATATGTGAAGAAGATATTGAAATCTTTCATTGAGAAATTTCCAATCAATTTCATCTTCTGGGATTTCAAAAGCGATATTATAGAAGCGATTCCAAATTGCAAAAGGGATTCATCAGGTGCCTTCCATAATTGCAAATTTTTTTTTATTGAGTGCTTTACGATCATAATGATAGAAAGCACAGGCCAACTCTCTGATCATTTGATCATAAGAGTTAATGGAGGTTGCAGGCAATGTGACACACCATTGCAGTGCATGCCCTCTGAGTGTGAATGCAAACAACAAGAAGACAATGTCGTCCTCGAGGACTTCATTCCTTTCATAGAAACCGATGAAGGAAACTTCATGACTAAGAAAAGTTGCTCCACCTTCACCATCATATGTGAAAAGTGACAAGTCATTAAGGAGATCCTCTGACACTTCAAAATCATATCCATGAGACAGACATATTAGAGGATTAACTGTAATGTAAGTCATGAAGAATGTGCAGAGATTCAAAACAGACTTTGAGGACTCAGCTTGTCATTTGGCCCTCCTTCTAGCGCCAGAAATGTTGACGATGTTTAACCCACCAACATGTCAGGGGACCTCCCTGGTAAGAAGTCCCAACTAGACCTCAAACTATTTGAAGTAGGAGTCCTAGCAGTGGGTAGTAAATTAGTGCATTGACTATGGTAGCGCGCAGAGGTAAGTGTGATAACTTTGTCGGAAGCAAGTGTGTGACCTTGCAGCGAGTCAAGTGAGATGCACGGGGGTTCTAACACATGGAGGGGAAAAGGAAGTGTGTCCCTTAGAATCATGTAAGAGTACGCAACCTGAAAGGAACAAACGAGTGGAATGAAATCACAAGTTGGAAAGCGGAATACTCCACAAACAAAAGCGATGGGTTAAACTAACAACAAGTCTACAACAAGATTCATACAATTGCATACAAAATAGTTCATACAAAAATGTGTAAGTTAAATAACATACATTTCTAAAGAAACTACAATAGTCCAACTATAATAACAACATATGCATGAAAATGTGTCGGCAATGTTATATATTATTAAGTGAAAGTTTCATCCATACATACACCATTGATAGCCATTGGCCCCAATAGTGGAACATTACAGTCAATGCCTCCTACTCCTCCAAAGAGATGTACTCGCTCTACATTGTGAAGAAGCCAAGGCTCGTCAAAATACTCTCCAAGCCTTATCTAAGCAATGCCCAACCAAAAGCTTGGCTCCTAAAATCCCATTCTATGAGTTATGAGGTTCTATTTATAACAAAGGGTTGGGTGACCCTTGACATTCCCCTTTATGACTCTTCACCTACCCTCATGAATCTTCAAATTCTTAACAAAACTCATTACATTACATAGTGACTGTTCACATTCCACTAGTGACACTTGGAATTTCACTTATAACATGTTTACAGTAATATACAATTTCCACATATATCCATGTGGGACAAAATAGGCTAGAGACAACCTAACAAGACAAAACACTACGACTCTAAGATTTTGGGCAAAGACTAACTTGGCAACATCCACTTCATACTTCTTGGTCATGTACTAGTACCAAGCTCGGTACTGTGTTGTGACGTCCCCAAACTACGTGATGTTATCTTGTTGAAAGCGGACTCTTGCCTCCATGGCATCTGGGCATGTGGTCTTGGAACATGTTTCTGTCTCATCCTGAAGCATGCACAACATTGTCTTGAGTGTGGTTGGGCCATCAAAATAATTCTGCAAGTTGTCTAGGCTCAGCTGCAAGTCATCACTAGTGGCCTCGCACATCAACTGATCCATGTACCTGTTGACCTCTAGCCAAACTTGGTTCTTGTTCTTAGCTTTGGTGAGGGAAACTGCATCGGTTCACTCTCTTATTTAGTTGTTGGTTGTTCCAGCTCAGCAACCTGTGTTAACTTTGTTGCTCTAGCACTGCGCCTTGCCTTTGTTCTTCTTCCTATTTCTGCTTCTCACCTCATGTTCTTCCTTTGACTCTCGTTCTGCTTGCTCCGATCTCAGTTCTGCTACATGCAAGCTTTTCTCTTTTCTCTTCCTCTTCTCTATTGTATGTGTCCTGTGCTTCCTTTTTCTTATGCTGTCAAAGATTCCTGCATGAAGATTGAATGCACTTTCACTCGGCAGATTTGTCCTCCCTCTATTATGTCAGTGATTTCCTCTTTCCCTGATCCTGTACTGGCTTGCTACCTTATTCCACTGCTGCTAGTTTTGCTACCATGTTAGTGTTGATTCCTTTTCTATAAAAAGTTGGGCATATGCATTTATTGGCAAGTAAACTGCCACTTGCTCAATTGCTTCCCTGATACTTCTTTCCGTGGTTGCTCTTGAGGCAGCTCTCTTTGGTTCCATGGTACAATAACTGCTGGAGAGAAGCACTTCACGAGTGTGGTACTTGTGAGACATAACAAACACTCATGGCAAGAAAACATGAGCTCTTATAAATCTAACTTTACAGCGTGGTCAAGCAACATCCACGACATATTATGAGAGGAAATGCGTAGTTTTGACTGATAAGAGGTGGTTGGCTGAATATGGTGTTATCTCAAAATCTGACCCTGGAAGGCTGCAGACCAGGAAGACCTCAAGTAACTATTTCACACCTACTTTAGGCTGAGGTTTAGGCTCCTCAACCTGAGAGGACTCTCTCAAAAGGGTTAATGATTTTGATTATAGTTAAGATGGCTAACTCTTGTGAAACAAATGCAAAAATATGAATGGTGGAAACACATTTAGCAACTATCCATTGGGCTTATGGAGTCAACATCATTTCAGTATACAATGGTATTAACCTTACATAGAAGTCAGGGCATTCAGCATTTAACATATTCAGAACATACCAACTCAAATAGGACCACACAATCTATGAATGTACACTAGAAGTTAGAGCACCTTAAGTGAATTCTAAGTGATTACACATTTATACCACTGAAAATATTAGGAAAAGAACAATACCACACATTCTGAACATCAAATCCCTCATGAATACTAAGAAGCGAAGCCAAGCTTGTATTACCAAAGCAGAGTATTACATAAGCCAAATATCAGAGTTTTTTCATAAATTTTCCAACCTCAATTACATTGCTGCTCCAACTATATATAGAGTTTTTCTATTTGATTGAGATTCCTCCTCAAGCATGAGGGAAACTCGAAATCTACTTCTAATGACACCTAATAAACTTTTAACTGCCTATTAAATGTAACAGACTTCAACTAAACTTTCCAGAGATCTAAATCAAGTAGGATTCTAACACCATGTTATGCTAATAAAAGCCTTGGCTATAATTGTTCTCGTTCTTTGACATCTGGTTCCTTTCAATTTGGTAGTAATGAGTGTTCAAGGCTCCATGCTGGTCTTCTATGCCACATCTTCTCCATTGTCCTGAAATATAGGAAACTACCCTTGTGTACCGTTCTTTAGTTTGCCTCAAGATGTTCGAATTCAACAAAGTGCATCCTTTATCTTTTAATTATCCAAAATGGAGCAGACTGCCACGTCCTTGATGTGCTATCCACCGTTTACATGCGTGAAAGACAAAATTCTTGCAAACTGTTCTAAATATCCTGAAGTGTGGTAAATATACTCACTTTATGACAAAAATCTAAAGTAAGATTCGTATGCATATTATCTCCACCTGTCTTGACCTAGTTTAATCTTAATAGCTTCAGCTGATGCTGTGCATACCTTGTAGACATTCACCTTTGAAAATTCCTGCTCATATTTAAAACTGGTTAATTGAAATTGGATTGTTTAGCTTCATCAGTTTCGTAGCACGCTACGAAACTGCTGAGTTGCTTCAAAAATCATAGTTTCAAACCAGAAATTTATTTATTTGAGCCCTTTGCAATCAAAACCTTCTTTCAACTATTCCAAAACTTTTCAACACTGAATGGACGTGCATGATTCTTCAAAAAGGTGACACTAAGAAAAATCAACAAAATTTGAAGCATAGCCTTACTTGAAACAAGATTTCATTAAGAAGACTCTTTCAGCTGACCTAACTGTACCTTTAAATCTTCAATTTGTTTCTTCATGACCTTGATTCCAGCTCTTAATTGCATATTAATCATTCTGATAAACTTTGCTTCTTTAATTGCCGGTACTGTCCAGGTGTGGAATTGAGTATTACAGTCAACCACCTCTGTAGTTGTTTTGTCTTCCCATAAGGTCTTCAGTCTGTAATAATTAGCTTGTTGTATGGCATGTTTCCTGGCAGCTTTCCTCAGTCTGGCAATCTCAAGGTTAGCAGATTCCAATCGTCTTTTCAAGTCCTCTATACTATCTTCTTTATGTGTGGCAATTGTTTTGCCTTTGTCCTTTCTTTCACGATGTTTTATCTCTTCCCCTATTTCATCTGTTCTTGGTGGTACCTCCTGTACTTGCTGAAATTTCCTTGTTATGGGTCTCCTGGGTTTGAAAACAAATTGTTCAACTTGCTCATCAAACTTAAGTTTCTTTGAGGCTTTAGCTTTCTTTGTCTTCTCTTTTCCTGACTGCATCAAATCATATTGAACTAGTGGGGACTGTTCAAAGTCAATTGCCGGCAATAAATCATTTAAATTTCCCTTCGAAACTGGACTTTCTTCAACAATGACTGACTTACCCTTTTCTTTAGCCATTTGACTTCTCATTCTTCTCCTTGGAACTACTTCAGTTGTGCTTGCTTCATGTGCAGTCTCTTTGACTTGAGATTTTTCTTTAATTGACTGTTGAGGTGTATCTTGAATGATCAGTGGCTTTACAGACTCTCTAACTTGTTTCCTTGCCTTCAATTTTGGAAACCTCTTGGCTCTTGTTTCTGTTTGAAGACTTGCTGATGTAAGATCTTTTGCAGGTAGAGGACTGAGGCCAGTCTGGCTTCTGAAACCAGCCATGAAAATAAATGTATTCCAGTCTTTGCCTACCTTTTGAAGCTCATGCAAAACAAGTAATTTAATCAAGCCATGGTGAAACAGAGAAGTTTCACAAGCCACCTTTCTCAATTGTACTTTGTCACAAATCTTACTCAAACTGCGGAATAAATAAAAAGGTAGATTAATGGAAGCCTTCCCTGTAAAATGCAAAAGGAGTTTGAAATGGTACGAATACACCTTGTTATACCTTCCTTCGCAAGTCAGGTATTTCTGTATACAGGTGAGTAAATGTGCATAGGACTCTTTGACATAGCTCCTAGGAACTGACTTACTCAAATCTAAATTAACAAATTCCTTCTTTAAAAACTCTTTGCATGGATTCATGTCAAATTTGAAATTTTTGAACCAATTTTCTTGCCCTCGTGGAATCTCTGTCACAGTGGATATCATCTCTGGTGAGACTTACAATTCCATCATAGCCACCTTTGAATTTAATCCTATGAAATTTAGTGCAAATTCTTTGGTCACCTGTGCATGCCCTCCTTGTAACTTCCTGCAAAAATTCCAACATCCAGCTTTTTTAAACGCCTTCTCCACATCTTTATTCTTCAGTGTTATATCCAAACCTTCAGGCTCATTTCTCAGAAATTTTCCTGATCTGTGTTCTTTCTTCTCTACTGATCTCTCCATGAAATACTAGCTCTGTTCGAACTGTGAAAAACTAGCTCTGTTCGAACTGTGAAAAACTAGCTCTGTTCGAACTGTGAAAAACTAGCTTTGTTCGAACTATGAAAAACTCAGCTTCTTTTGAAAATATGCCTCGCTTGATTTGCTGCCTCGCTTGATTACAATGTTATTTAAAATTGAAATCTTGCCGTTTATAATCTTTCAAATTGCAATCTTGCAGATTTGTTATTCATGCAAGGCTTACAATCATCATTAAGACTTGTGCAAGGTGGCTTTCTTGGAAATTGTAATCCGTGTGTATCAACAAATCTAATGGTGGTGATAATGGAGATGGGTGGTGGGACGTGATAAGTGGAGTACATGAACTGACACAAGATGACGCAGCCACTGATTTACTTAACAGATTTGACAATTGGGAAAGATTCGCTGCGGAATGCACGAATCCTTGATTTCGCAACGCAATTAGTTTAAATTTTGAATGATGCGCTGTGAAATCACCTAATAAGGTTTTGCGCTGCAAAAACATCTAATGAGTTTTGCGTTGCGAAACTGCTAAAAAGAGTAGATGCGTTGCGAAAACACTTTAAAAAGAATGCATGCGCTATGCAATTACCAAAAAGGCTTTGTGGTGGATAACAAAGTGACACATGACTATGAAATCAGTGGTGAATGAGGGGGACCAATGGTAGATAAGAATACACTTGACTCATGACCTCCTAAGACTTCAGACTTTAAGGAAAAAATGAAATCAACTTAGACTAACACTGACCTTTGTCATCGGGCTAGGATGAGAAATTTTAGCATCAGATTTCTTAAGTGATAACATATGGGAACTATGATCTACGCACTCCCTCCAGTCAGTGTGGAAGCCTGCTGACTGGAACTATGTAATACACAACCCAGTCTAGGACAAGGCCTGGGAGAGATTGCGCATTGTGCAGTCTCAGTGACCAAGTTGGTATACTAGCTCCCGGAACTGTGTAGTGCACAGTTGGAGCCATCTTAGGACAACCTCTGCGTAATTCCAGAAGCCTAGGCAGAGGCCTTGAGCTACCAGATTGGGCAGTGCATGCAAGTGAATGTGAGACCTGGGAAGGGGGAGCTCAGATCTATCCATGGGAGTGTGAAAACAGGTAGATCTAAAGGATGATGTAAGGATTAGTGCAAATCTGAATAAGTGTATATGTATGCATGTAAAAAAAGTGTAGTAATGGATCAAACTAAAGGAAAATGAAGCATATGAAGGGATTTGCCGCATCAGTGACTACTAGTGCAAAAATGGGAAAAATCATGCGGTGTTTGGGGAAGGATATGTATAACTTGAAACGACACTTCTATAAGCTAAAAAAAGTTAAAAAGCCAGCGGTCGTTCAACAAAACGAGAAAAACAACACTCTCATAAGCTAAACAAACTAAAGCGACAAAAAAAGCAACAAAAGGCAATAAAAGCAAAACTCACCCCGAAAAGTAATGACAACACTTTGAAGGGTCCTTGATCTCCTAAGGAAACTAGAACTTGATGATCGAATGCATAAGTGAGCTCTAGAGGCATCCATTACATAGATTTGAGAAAATGGAGTTCATGATGCATATGCTTGAGATTAAGGACAACAACAACACTTAGCAAAAACTTATAAAGATGGAAATGTGTCACCTTTGGGAAGCTAATAATATATTCCCTACTTCCCATGGATGTTTTTCCTCTTAGCTTCTTGCTTTTTGGGAATCATTCCATGTATTTCCCGGAAGGATTGCACAGTCTTAGGGAGGACTCAAAAACTCTCTAGTTCATGCATTGACAGCTTTTTAGCATGGTATGGTTTTGCATAATTTCTGGGTTGAGTGGATCTTGGCTGCCTCTTAGGCTCTGCACAATTTCCCAGCTGAAGCCAGACTGTCAGTTGGCTCTACACAATTCTAGACTTGAATGTTCATTGTGGGTTTGGACTGTGAAATTCTTGGGCTGAAAGCTATTATTACCTGGCTCTATGTAATTATGTAGCTGAAGGCTCCCTTGCTGGCATGGATTGCTTTGCGCAATTTCCCAACTAAAGAGAAGCTTCCAGCTGGGTCTACGCAATTTTAGAGCCTAAGCTCACTACTGGGTTGCACTGTGCATTTCCTTAAAGCAAGGCTAGTTGCCTTCAAGGATTGCGCAGATCATCAAGCTAGTGCAAGAACCAGATTGCAGCCAAGTCATGGGGTTAGCTTGTGGTTAGACAATAAAGAAAGTAAGCAAACACAAGTTGTAAAGTGAAAGATAAAACTCAAATGAAAGCACAAGTACCTGGGCAGTGTAAGGCAAGTTGCTAAGATTTAAGGAGGGAGGCTCTAAAATGAAGTGAAGCAAAATTTTGGAGGGTGGTTGTAGCCACTACAACAATTTCTTTCTCAAACCTAACAGTTATAGGGTGGGGGACTAGAGTTGGCTAATTAAAAGGATTGGAAATAAGTCAACAATTAGTGCTATATATTGATCTCTTTAGGGGGTAGAATGGCCTTAATCAAATTGGTGCTGGAGAAATTACGTGTTTTATGGTTTACTCTTGCAAAGATTATCAATTCGACCATTCATAAAATATGTCAATTTATGAATACATTTCTTTGGAATGACAAGAACATATGTGAATTTTGGCATCTAGTTAAGTGGGACACTCTAGCTCAACCAAAGCATTGTGGTTGATGGGGTTTTAAAAACCTCCACTGGTTTGGCCTTACTTTGGCTATGAAAATAACTTGGAGGGATTTTACAGGTGACAACATATGGAGAAAAATTCTCCTCGATAAATATCTTCATAATCAACCGAATATGGACTATCTATGTTCATTTAAATAACCCTCTTATAATGTCAGATCGATCTTTTGGAAGGGAATGATGACTACGGTTCCTTGGATCAAAAAATGGGTAAGTTAGCAGGTCAGAAAAGGTGATTAGGTAAAATTGGGTACCTTTTCTTTCATTGGAGGTCCATTTTTCTCTCACCTATCTTCTGAGCTCGTTACACATCTCAATACTTGAGGTATTACCTATCTGCGATAGGTATTTAATTGTTTTTTGAACCGAGCTTCTACTATCAGGTGGAAATAGGATTGTGAGCTGGGTTTATTTGGTTATTTTTCTCTCAAATGGAACATGTTTATAATAAATCTCCAAGATAGTGGTCTCACCCTATCGGATGAGGATGACTCATTTGCTTGGATCTAGAAATATTCAACGAGACATATCACTATCTGACACACATACAATGCAATTTTTGAGTCTTTAGCACAACAAAGGGTAGGTGGCATGTAAAAATATGGAATTGGTCCATAGATCCTAAATTAACATGCTTTATTGGTTGGCTCTAAGGAATCATATTCAAACAAGGGATGTTTCAATGAGAAAAGGCTTTTATGGGCCAAGTGCATGTCCACTTTGCCTAAATGATTATGAATATGCTCCTCATCTTTTCTTCAAGTGACATTTTTCTAGGTTACTTTATTTGAAGTCCTTGGCACTCTTAACATTAGGCCAATTGATCCCATTGAGCCTCTGGATCAATTTCTTCGTTGATGGGATCAAAACATGGGATATTTCAAATCACTTCATGTATTATGGCATGGGAAATTTGGAAAGTTATGAATAAAATAATTTTTGAGGGAAGGCCCAAAGAAGGCTCTACTACCATTGTCCAGATCACAAGTTTATTTTTGGATTACGTCAAACCCAGGAGGTCTTCCAGTAGTAGATATTTTCTTTTTCCTCCCTACTCTTTCTTTGCATTTGTTGGATTTTTTATGGTATTTAGCAAGTAGGGGTTTTTGGAGGAGGCGCAACTATATTCCTCCCTAGTACTATGTCTTATTATATTTGGTTAAACTCTAGAGAGGGTTCAACTACTAAATATGAAGTGACGACTGCCTAGGTTCCTTTACTTGTTGTTGTGTCTCTGGATATATCTTCAATGCATATCTATGGGGATTCTAAGTGTGTAGAGGATTGGCTGGAAGGAAAGAGTCATTTAACGGTTCTTTATTTAAGTTGTTGGATGAATTGAATCCAAAATGTAAAATGATTTTTCCAAAACCTAACCTTCTAGCACATCTTAAGAGAATGGAATCAACAAATTGGCCTTCTATCTAAAAAAGCCTTACAGGAGGAGGAAGGAAGGATATTTCGTGAAGAATGAAGAGGCATTCAGCTTCTAAGTTGGGGATCTATATAGATTCCCTGTGATTAATATCTTGTTTAGTGGGCTTTCCTCTCCTACTTTCTTACAGGATATGCCCTCTAAATTGATCTGTAGTTATGAGGTTCTCAGTTCTAGTCTATCTCCTTTAGTCCTTCAATATTTTTTTGGGAATAATAGTCTCTATAATAGGTGAATAAATCATATGTATTTTTTCTTTTCTTTATGTTTCTAATTATTGCAAACAACTCATCTGTTAAGGTTAAGTCTCCAAATTTTTTTTGATGGATCATCTTTGCAGGTGTTTCGGTTTGAAAACCGCAACTGTAGATTTTTCTGTTTTTGAATCCTCCTTTTCTGAATGGAATTGATGGTATTTTCTTTTTCTAGAAGAAAAAAATTGATATAAATACCATAAATTAGTGTAACGATATAAATAAAATGACCGGTAAACACCCATAAGCATCAAGCCATAATAAGCATCAAAACAATTACTTCATAATACACTCAATTTATCAAAATAAAAATAATAAAAAATCATAAAAACTAACTAAATTATTATTATTATTATAAAAAGAATTAATATATAAGTTAAACATATATACATTTAAGGAAAGATAGAACAAGATTATTAACAATGGAGATTTAGCTTCACTTATGGAGATTTTTAATCTGTAAATAGGCTTTGTTACAATAACATGGCATATCAGTACCACATGTCCAAAAAAACCACAACTCACTCCATATGACACTTACTCATATGACATGTTTTTAATTAATCAATTTAATTAAAATGGTAAAACTATCATAACTACTTTGTAGATAAATCTCAACCATTGATTTGTGTATACTACTATAAATATTCTAGAATATTCTATGGAGGTTCTTATTTTTTTGTAAATTAAAGTGCTTTATATTATCAAAATAACTCTAAGATGCATGGCTATTACATCTAGTCAACTGAAGATTTCTATTTTTTCTTCAAGGGATACATGAGTACCCACAATCCATTTTTTTTGTTTATCCCATAGTACAAAAAGAAATCAAACAACTAGCTCCAAATTACAGGAAGGCCCTTCAATGTGAGCAACCATCACAACACATGAAAGGATTCTAAATAAACTAACAAGCATAAGCATCATTTAGATTTAGAGGAAGACATGGGAGAAAGGTCCCTGGAACTCGAACCAAGAGGTGCAGCAAAGTCCAAATCATAGTGAATGTGCCCTTTTACATGGGCTAGCCTTGAGTCCAGCCTGTCCATGGTGAAGCATTGGTTCCTCAACATCTTCTTGATGTCTTCAAAAGAGTCAAATGCATTATACATATACATGTGTTTATCCTTTAAGACCAATCCAAGCAGTTGCTGCACTTGCCATTGTAGATCCATTGGGTTTATATATTTCTTTTTCCATCCCCTGGTGTGACCAAGGTCTAGACTCCAACAAAAAACCTCATCCACAATCTCAATCCAAGTGGGACTATCTTTCTTCTCCCACCTGAGTTTCCAATTTTCTAATTTATCTCCGCGTCTTTGGTGGCACTGCATTAAAATAAGTTATTGCAGAGTCTTGAGCAAACAACTAGCCCTTCATTAGCCTTGCAGACTGCTTTCCCCACACCCCTCCTACAACGCATGTGTTTCTTGGGAGGCATGGCTTCCAGAAGGGGGGTGCACCTATAAAAATAACCAAAGCAACCATGGCTTGCAAAGTGACAAGAAAATAAAATAGAGAAACTACTAGGGCCCAGGCTACACTAGACAATTTAGTTACTATGCCACATGAACTATACCACACAATTCAAAAGAGCCCTAGAATCATTCTCCATGAAAGTGATTCAAGTTGATATGGAGCTCATTGACACCAGGAAATTTAGTTAAATACATAGCCACAAACCAACCATAAAACTAGTCCTACAATAATTACACAATTTTGAGTAAGACCTAGAGGGTGAGAGAACCTTTACCTAGTTGCCCAGACTTGTTGTGAAAGACCAATTACCATACATGAAACACATCACATACATACCGAAATTCCCCACTCTTAGTTCAAACGACAATATACCAGACTCAAGATTGATAATAACAGATTCTCTCTCAGCCCAAACACAACAATAACCCCTAACTAGTAACCAGAAACATAATTTGAATGACCAGGAGAAGCAAACAATATATGAATCAAGAACAAGAAGGGAACAACCTAAGCCACCTCACCGAAGATGCAGGTGATTAACATCTGTAGAGCAGTGCCATTGAACTCTAAAAATTGATGCAAGGGTTCCACAAGCTGATAAAAAAAGCCTTCCCACCACCACTTCACTAGCACTAGGCAATACACGAGCCTCAACGCACAATATCTAGACACCCATACAAGTGACCATTCTTCCACAAATGAATTTCGTGCTTCCTCCAATAGCAAGGAGGTTGAAACCTTAACCTCAAATCTGCTCCAAACCTCCTCCCAAAATGTCCATAACAATGCAGACTGCATGGTTAAATAGTTGTGAATTGCCAATTGGTAGTGTGCATGTAGATTCATGTTGGGGCAAAGTCGCACCCACTGCTCATAACTGCATATCATGTCGTCGGGTGGTAGGATCAACACCCAAACTCCCCTCTTGTGCAATGCTATCACCCCATCGGGGAAAAATATTCTATAGAAATTAAATCCATACCATCCACCTTACAATTATTAATAATTAAACAAAAATTCTAAAAACCCATTCTAAATTAGACATAACTATATAATATATAATCTATAATCTATAATCTCACTACTTAATTTGAATAAAAAAATAAAATTATTAAAATACTAATAAAATAATAAATAAAAAACCATTTCATAACATTAAATCCATTTTCTTTTTAACCATTATTAAAATTATTCTTAAAATGTTTTAACACTTTCAAATGACCCAGACTTGAAGCACATTACTCTCTATTCTCTGGAAAGGCCACATCAGATTAAAAACCTCACTATAATGATGTATTCTCTTTAATTACCAATAATTTAATCTCGTTGTGATTTCCCACTTGCTTTCCTCCGGTGTCCTCACCATGTACCTTAATCATAACTTGTATCATGTCCCATCAATAATTGGTTTGTCTAGGCCATGTGAGTTCAGTTTCTTTTCTTGATTTGACACTTTTCTCACATAAGTAGACCATATCTGATTTGATGTAAATGAAGGGAATATATACCATTCTTATCCATTGAATTTAAAAAAAAAAAATAACTTGTTCTTTGTCCACAATGAAAAGTTTTGAATCACATTTTTTCGATCTAGTGGCCCCACTCTATATTTCGATATTGATGATATTAAAGCACTAGATAACATCATCATACCTCCTACTATGATACTTATTTTTCAGAAAAAAATATGATTCTTATAATATTATCAATGGAAAATTGACATTCTGATTTTTGTTTTTAAAATAGAGTTTAGTGGAGGCCTCTTATATTATCACATTTTGTATTGAGTTTTACCTATAGGTAGTTGACCACAAAATATTGATATTCTGTTTTTTAATGTTTTTGAAATAGAGTTTAGTGGAGGTTTTGGATTTTTAATGTTTTTAAATAGAGTTTAGTGGAGGTCTTGTTGGATATTATGTCACTACATAAAAGTTGCAGTAGAGGAGAGATACCATTTAAAGAGTGGAAGATGGCGGAGATGAAACATGTTTACACTCACAACAGTGTCATATTTGTGTCAATGCTTAATTAACAGTGGTTGCTAAAATTATTGTTCTTAGTTGAATTATTTTTTTCTATTATATCAAAAGCTTATAAATATATTATATCTAAGTTATAACATATATAGTAATAAGGAGAAACATTATCATAGGTATTAGTGGGCACTGGCATGCAAAAAATACAATTGCATAGAGGAAATGACTAAAGTTGGTATGTGTTGATAATGTGATTAAATAAAGAGCGTCTTTTACTAGAGTGACCTTCAGATTCTAGGATATTCTGCAATCGACATAATGAAGGGAATTTGTTTTAGAATTTTAGCTATCTCCTTTTAAAAATTTAAATTAATTTGGAGCCATTAATTCCAGTTTTAAATTTAAATTTAAGTTTTGTCCAGCAAAGATTTGTTGGAATTGCAAATTTAAGTGGTGTAGTTTATGAAATCCAAGTGTCCAAGTAAACTTTCAAGGTGTTGTATCTATTTATGCATTCAAAATACAGTTTAAAAAATGAAGAATTACGCATGCTATTGTATATATAGAACCAATATAGATCCATTTTTTAAGAGAATTAAATCTCTTGAGATGCAAACATCTTTTCAAGTTTTGCATTCTAAAGTAGCTTCGCATATTAAAAGAATGAATCCTTCTCGACACTTGATAAATATATGATTAAGATGGATCTAAGCTAGTCTAAACAAGACATTATTCTTTGAAATCTTCTCCATTTAATTTTCAGTTTTTTTTTTAATAATTATATTTAAAATTTATTCAAAATTTATTAAAAACACAAATTTGAAATTTTTTATAAGTGAATTGAATTTATTTCTACATTAAAAAAGACAACTTAAAAAACAGAAAATTACAATTTGACTGAATAATAAAACATGTTTTTCAGTAAATCTTTTTCTTAAAAAAAAAAATGCGTTGCGTGCGTAAGATTTTCTCCACCAAAACAACTGTTTGTACAGACCAATGGTGGAAAAAAAAAAGTGTAGACGAAAGTGGTGGTGAATATTTTCAAAAGGGAAAACCTTGGTGTAATTATGTTCAGTGTTGTTATGATACATTTATTACAATTAAGCTATCAATATTTATGATATATGTGCTCCTGGGAAAGTTTAAAAATATGTGTTCCTGGGAAAGTTTAAAAAACTTATTAATATTATTAGGGTATTTTTATATTCTATTTATTTATTTTAGGTTGATTTTATTATTTTTATTATTTATAATTTTGATAAATAAAGGTATATATTCTTTTCACTTTAGCTATATAGGTATATATATAATTAAGAATAGTTATATATGTTGAAATAACGTGTCAATATTTAATTTAAAAAAAAATGGATTAACGTGTCAATATTTTATAATAAATAATAACATTATATATGTTTTTGTTTTTTTTTATAGTTTAATACAGCGATAATATTATATATCAGAAGTTAAAATATTATATTTTAATTTAAGAGCTTAGATCTTACATTAGTTTGATCCTTTTAAGGTGGCTCACATGCTAACCATTTACTAAATGGTTTGCATACTAGAGCTTTTATTTTGATGGGCACCCATTATGTTAGAGTAGGAGGGGAGGTTTTAGATTAATGCATCCGCCATGGGGTAAGGTTTATTTGGTTCTAATTTTAGAATTGAGAGAAGAGGGAGTTAGGAATGTTTTGATCTCTATTTAGATCTATCGATGAAGCTCTTAGATTGAGGCCATAGTTTAGTTTATTTCCCTCTCGACAAATGAGAGAAATGAGGGTGGGAGGAAGCAAAAGGGCATAAGAGGAGAGATGAAGAGAGAGTCACAAGGAGGAGAGAATCAAATTTTCAATGGGATTAGAATCCTAGTCCTTATCGACCTAAGAAAGTGACATTTATTTCCTTAGGTTGTTGAGAATAATTTTTCAGGGTTTTTTTAGTGAGATAGTGTTGTTTTTGAAAACTATTTATGTTTCCAAGTGTTATAGAGGAGAAAACCTGGGAGCACGTTTCAAGTTGTATTGGTGATGGGGTTGGTAAAGGGAGAGGTTCGATATGAATGCTATGTAGAGGTGATACTGACATGGTAAATTTTAGGGGCAAAATTTAAGGGGTTTTTTATTTTAGAGGGTCGAAATTTTTATAAAACACCCATTTCTTATATTTAGCCCAGCTTTTATTTAAAAACTAATCATTTTTTTCATTTTAGCTCAAAAAAAGGGGCAGATAAACTATGAAAAGACTCATTTGACCTAATTCGTCTGGTTTGGGAGGTTATATTCCATTACAATCGCACGATTTTATGCTTTGCAATGTTAAATCCATTTGCAATCGCCCATTTTCTGGTTTAGGAGGTGGTTTGGAAGATTGTATTTAGTCCCAATAAATAAAAATATAAATAAAGTGGAGGTATGGTAAATAAATAAAACCTCTTTTTATACTAACTCCAAAGGTATGAAAATAAATAAAAATATAAATAAACTAGAGGTAATAAATAAAAACCTCTTTTTCTATCTCAAAATAGAGGTTTTATTTAAGTGAATCATATGGGCCAAATACCATATTTATAAAAGAGGCTTGGTAAATTAATAAAAATATAAATAAACAAGAGGTATGGTAAATAAATAAAACATTTTTTTTTATATTCACTCCATAAGTCACCTTATATTTAAGAACACGACAAGGGTGTAAATAAATAAAAATATAAATAAAGTGGAGGTATGGTAAATAAATAAAAATATAAATAAACTAGAAGTATGGTAAATAAATAAAACCTTTTTTTATATTTAGTTCATAACTCTCTTTCTATAATACCATGCAAAAGAACATTATTAATAAAAATAAATATGGCACATGGTATTGACCCGTGGTATTCACTTGGAATGTAGCCTATTTAAAGGGGGGGATTAGAAGAGTATAGATCCATCTTTACTCTGGATCTACTAAGCCCCGAGAGGGATCAAATATCGTGATATGCAAACTAGAATAGAGTGAAAAAATATTTGATCCCTCTTGGGGCTTCATAGATCAAGAGTAAAAATGGATCTTGTTTTTTAATGTCACTTAAACATTTTAACTTGGTTAAAATAAATAAAAAATAAAAAAAATCAATTATTAATTTTATTAATTTTTATAAATTAAAAATCGTAGTTTTTAAGCTCTCCATATTTATGATAACCCATGGTATTTACACATGGTAATACCATGGTATTCATGTGAACATAGACTATTTAAAGGGGAAATTATATAAGCTTAGATCCATCTTAATTCCGGGTCTACCAAGTGCTAAGAGGGATAAATAGTTTTCATCCCTCTAAGAGTGGTAGATGTGGAGTTAAGATGGATATAGGTTGGTTTTTATGATAATGAAGATATTAAATAGACTTAGGAAATTATATTATAAAGACCATCTTAAGGTGAATGATTAAAGCTACATTTAGTCACTTCACAAAATTTAGTAAAAAATACCAATATCTCCATTAATATTTGTTTTTCTAATTTAACAAAAAAAAATCAAAACAATGAAATGTTATCGCTCTTTCCGCATCACGCATCACCCTTGCAGAAGAGAGATAGTCACTGCCTAGATTTCCCACCATTTTTCAAATGTTCTCAATATGATATCTTCATGAAAAATTAAGGTACTCATGTTGGATAAGTTGTTTGAAAATATGATGGTTTGTACAACCTTTCATCTTCTTTGTTATTCTCAGTTTGTCGTAATGATATATTGTCCTAAAAGGCAAAGATTGTGCACCAAAAAGGAAATTAGTCGACATGTTACAACATTGTTAAAAAATACAAGATGTATGAAGGTAGTGAATTATGCTAATAAGCACTTTAGATTGGGAGAGATCCCAAAGGCCTCACTTATTTCGATTAGATCCCCTTGAGGCCTTTGGGATACCTACTACTTTCTTATATTATATAGTTGGGTCTTGCTACTTGTTGGCATGTTGGGGTAAACAAACTTGATGTGTTTTTTTTTTTTTTTTTATCTCGCAGTTGGAGTCTATGGAATAAGAAATAAATTTGATAGCTTACAAAAGTGGTAGCTTGACAAAAGTGGTAGAGAAAAGATTAATCTCTCCTACCTTGACATAACTAGTGGTCAAGATCAACACCTACAAGAACTTTGTTGTGGAATATTATCAAAAGTAATAGAAGGATATGAAAGAGTGTACAATAAGAACCTTGACAAACACGGCCACTGAAACTTGTAACATTGTTTGTAGGAAGAGAAAATTATATTTCTTTTTTCCAAACATGTATGTTATTATATTACAGTTTAATGAATATGTTTTCCTATTATCATATATGGTTTCATACTTTAACAAAACAATCGCCAAGACTTCACAATGTTTTATTATTCAGTGAGAGATTTACCAAGATCTTACAAGATTTTATAATTCAGTGAAAGATCCGTCGTGACTTTACAAGACAATGTAATCTGGTGAGAGATTTGCCAAAAAAAATTATATATACATATTATATTATTGATAAAATTGCCTCCCATTTTTCTTATGTATCATGGGGATTCACCCATTTATTATACATATAAATTTACGGTGGTTCTTAAAATTTTTCTTGGATACTGGTATGATTGCGATTGGGTTGACGAAATAAGATGCCAAGATTATCCCAGAGGGAAGAAATGTATACTATTATTAGAGAGGTGAATACCAAATTCATAATTGTAGAGGATGAGGGGGTAGATTGAAGGTCCATATAATACATGACATTGAAGCTGGTCCTAAGTAAGAGTTTTGTTCCAAAATAATCATCATAGGAAGAGGGTAATTTTGGTCTAATGTATGAGATGACATAATTTTTGTAACTTGCTACAGTATTCATCATGATTATGAGGGGAAAGGAGGTTGTGAGCTTCTAAGAGATTAAAATTACCTTGAGGTTGGTGCCCCTCGCTAAAAGTGTAGATGAAAGTGGGTGGTGAAGAGTTTCAAGAGGGAACAACTTCGGTGTAATTACATATGTTTGGTATGCAAAAGTTATAACTCTTATTCATTCTATTGAATTGAATATTGGTTAATATTCCACTATCTAATATATCTAGCCTTAATCTTATGGTAATTAAAAAATATATCAAAATAAAAGTTAGGGAGGATATTTATAAAGCATATGTCATATAGAGTTTGATTTATTTAGAGGAGTTTCTCTCTCATAAACATTATCATGATTATTTTACTTATTTTCAAATTATAAGAGATTTTGTCATTATTTTACTCTATCTTAGAAGTCTCCCTAACTAAATAAGAATAGAGACTTATAGACCTACCTTGTGACTAGTGTACATGTAATTTATGGGATAAGGAACATTAATCAAAAGAAAATTTTGTTTTCTCATGCTTAATATATAATTATATATATGGTAGATAATATTACTAATTTAGATATTCTAGATTCATTATAAAATACTTAGTATTGGAATAATTTGTTACATTCACCAAGAAGTAACTCCATTTAGTATCTTTTGTCTTGCTACTTCATCATTCAGGTAGATTTCAAGAGACATATGATCTTGTCGACTTCCAAAGGAGCTTTCAACATTGGAACTTATGAATATTGCAAAGAATAATATTCTCCATAGTACAAATTCATTGTAATATGTTTAACACTTATTAGAGAGAGCAATCTCCCCATATTTTCTTAAAACCCTTCAATGATGTAACACCCCCCCCCCCCCCCCCCCCCCCCCTTGGGAAGTTTTAGTGTCTACGGATAAACGCTTAAACACCTAGACTAGTAGCTAAGTCTAGAACAATAGTGCAAAGCATTCTCTACTTTTTCTATGACCAATAGATTAAATAAGAGGTAAAGAAGCCTACCTGAATCTTTCGCTTACTCCTGATCTCCCTTGACCAAT
This sequence comes from Pinus taeda, assembly GCA_000404065.3. NCBI lineage: Eukaryota > Viridiplantae > Streptophyta > Pinopsida > Pinales > Pinaceae > Pinus > Pinus taeda. The sequence continues at coordinate 45,195 of APFE031242605.1, forward strand.
TCTATCACTCCTTTCCTTACTTAATCCACATGAAGAGTACCTGCACACAAACAGAAGACAAAAACCGATCAAAGCATATGATAATGATCTATTGATTAAACATAGCATGGAATCAAGTACATGATACACATATGAAAGCATCAATGGACAACACAAGCATATGGAAAAAGCTTTGAACACTTTATTAGTAAAAGGAAGAGTTACAACCCAATTTTCTTGATTCAACATCACTCCTCCAGTTCAATCCCATCCTCTCCTCATAACAAGCAAGACATTTTGACATCATTTCAATACTTGAAATCAACTCAAGTCTCATACTAACAACATCTCCCTATAATTCAATGATTTCCAGCCCCTGATCACTTAGATGAGTGGTCTTTTTATAGGTGAATGAAGGAAGTTATGCCATAAATGGTGATAATGAATGCCCTCCCAAACTTAGAATTTAGTTCCATGGAGGAATGGATAAAGGGATTGATGTTCCTTAACTCCCTACCTCATCCAAATTCGAGCTCAAAAGGAGTAGATAAACTTGGGAAGCTTCTAGATGCACCCAATGGATAAGAATATTCCCAAACCCCAATGAAATTTCGCTCAAATTCGCCTAGCGCAGGCCAAAGAGGGCTCAAGTGCGCTGCATAGCACCCTAGCAGTGTACTGGACTGCACTGCAATGCACCCTAATGAAGGCCTGTCTGCGCTGGTCTTCTTAGAGGCAGTTTTTGGATGATTTCAATCATGGAACTTCTTGAGAAGCTAGGCATTCTGATGGTTGACTTCTTTAGGGCATGTAACAACTAAATTAGGGTTTGATGGGCCCTAATAGTACTGATTTGTAGGTTGGGGTTGATGTGACCAAATGGATCTATAACAGTTGCCCCCTAAAGCATGAAGTTGTAAACATGTATGTCGAGTGAAATGCTTTACGATGTGGAGAGGAGGTTTTGAAGCGGAAGGTGACCTGCATCAATTACAATACATATATCATGATAATTTGATTTTTTCTCATGAACTTGTTGGGGGAAGGCATGCCCATGCTCAGCTTATAAACTTTCATTACATGTACAAATATAATCATCTACAGATATAGACCCATGAATGGATGACCATGAATTTAAGGCCATTGTACATTTGATTTAGTACTCCTGAAAATATCGCAACCCGGATGGATGAAACTAGATCTGAGATCTTCATTCTTGTTCAATCTTTCGCTCAAGTACAAGTCTAACCATGTGAATAGATGATCTGAAGTCAAACATTGGAAGACATCGTCTGATTACCAGCCAATGATGTAAGTCATTAATAGACGCGAGAGGAATCACTGATAATGATGATAACCCTCAAGGTACTACAGTACATTTCGCATGGTGTAAATAAATGATCTGATGTCAAACACCGTACAAAGTATTTCGGTCGAAGGTCAGTGATGTCAACCTATCACCGGAAGCGAGAAACCTGCCATTGATGTATGCAAGCCTCAAGGTACTGAAGGGGTGTTTCTAATTCAAATTCTTGGATAATGTGCTAATGTCGACAAGAAGCAACTCATCGTAGGCAGGCCTTGATGTATCCCATGTCAATGACACGAAACTAGGTAAATGATTTTGGGGATGAAAAATTGACTAACGACAGAAGGTTCAGGAATGGGGTCATGAAAATGAAGGTTTACAGTATTGCAAAGGATGGAGTTTGAACTGAATGACTTCTCTTGAACATGTTAGCAACACTAAGATGAATTGGTAGCATTGACCCAAAACAAAGTAATGTATGGTATGATAGACCAATGGTGTGATACCCATTAAGTTGAATGACCCAACCCACATAGTCACGGTGATGAGGTGAAAGTGTCATGTTCAAGAGAAACTTGCTACCATAAAGTGTTTTCCACTTTTTCCAATTTTCCCCAGTCATTGCTAACTAGTACCTCTTTATTTTTTATCAAGCTTGAGGAGGATAACATATGCTTGTTGTATAATTTCACCCTTCGAGTGAATCCATCGCTATTTGATGTTTTAACGAGTCTAGCGAAGGTGAAACACGGTCTTGTCTAGATGGACAAGTTTGTCGCTATTTGATGTTTTTAACGAGTTTAATGACAAAGATAACTCGGTCCTTTTCGTATTTAGATATTTTGACAAGGGACAAAAAGAAAACTCTGCAAGTTCTTTTTCGTAAAATAATCTCTTGTCCGAAAAAGCGTAAAATAATACAAGAGAGATATTGTTTCCAATCCTTTAATGAGCTGGAAAAGACAAGCGCTCGACAATATTTTCATGTTTAGAGAGTATGAAAAGAGCTTAAAGAGGAATCCACTTTGAGGAACGAGGGGTGTCAAGGGTAGAAACTGGTTCCAGTGATGTTGGAACTTCTCAAAACATGTTGATTTATGTGAAGAGGCTGGCTAATAAGATCACTCATTGCAAGTGTTCCTCAAAAAGGGTAAAACAACCAAGTGAAAGCGTATGATTGGCCAAAGGGATGGTGATGATGGGATGAAATCAACCAAGGCTCATCTGACGAAAGAGGCTAATAGAATGGCAATCACGAGGGTTAAAAATGGAAATGGGTTCATTTTAGACAAGCTTGAACCATATGGAACTATGCTTGGATTCCTTTTCATGTTTACACAAGCTTGAAATGAAAAACTATGCTTAAGATTAGTTTACATGCCCCTAGCGTGACGAAAGGGAGAGTCTTCTATAACCAGATGGAAGTCGTTGTGGTGAAGCAGGATGGTTATCCAACACCTTTTTGGCTTCGTCTAGATAGGGGCAAAGATGAATGGGGTGATTCCCTTCACATAACCTACAGGGAAACTTAACTTTACCACTAGGTGCATGCCCCCCAAGCTTCATTACATTCACCTAAGTAGAATACTCGTGGCTATTAAGTGGATGGAATGAAGGTTCATTTACAAGATCAAGTGAAAGAATCGACTGGGATTTTACGAGATCTAATCAAAGACTCGAATTGGAACTTTGCTCCAGGGGTCCTTGTTTCATTTTTTAATGAGCTTGACACAAGACAAAGAACTCTACTCATACCCTTAGTTTCATTTTTTAACGAGGTTGACACAAGACCAGGAATTGTCCTCATATTCCTTAGTTTCATTTTTTAATGAGGTTGACACAAGACAAGGAACTATCCTCATATCCTTGGTTTCATTTTTTAACGAGGTTGACACAAGACCAAGAAATATCCTCATGGACTTGTTTCATTTTTTACCGAGTTTGACATAGTAAAAGAACTATCCTCGTGTTTCTTTGGTCACAACTCATAAGAGGTCATGAAGGAAAGATCTGACTCCAATGCCCCTAGTACATGGTGTGCAACATCACTGAATTGATCGTCAATTGATGTGGGCATGGAATAGGTTGCCACATAATTAATCCATGGCAGGGATGATACCATTGGTATAAAAGGACCATTTGGGGAAGATGGTTGACTAGGAGCCATATTTGGATCAGGAAATGAAAGCTAGTTAATGGTGACAATCCTGCCTTCATGTGGGAAACAAATTACTCGAAAGAGTGTTGAAACAATAGCTCCCATGTCATCAACATAGTCGCGCCCAAGAAGTAAGTTGTAATCTAAAGGGCCTGAGACTACCATCATGTTCAGATAAACAATTTTTCCTCCCAAAGTAATAGGTAACTAAGGGAGGATCCCTAATGGTCGACTGGTTCCTCTGTTAAAAGCCTACATATTCTGGGTAACAGGCACAAGCGGCGGCGAAGCAAGCGCTTGCCAAGAAGTTGAGAAAAGAATGCTCACTGATGCACCCATATCTATAATAGTTCCAGATACAATCATATTACAAACTTGTACTATGATTTGGAAAGGCACATAAGAAGTAAGACAGAATCCTGCTAGTCGATTCCAATCAAAGGAAGTGACTAGACTACTTGGAGGGGATACCTAGAAACGGGAGAATCAACCCCTTGAGTTACAAGAACTGGAATATTTTCCTCTTGTCTTGATGGAACAGGAGGACTGCCCCCAAGCTCATTAGAATATGAAGAAACAGAAAGAACCTGAGTGGTACCATATTCACTGTCTTCGGGAAAAGTACGATTTACTGAAGGTGAAATCGGGTCAACAGTTACCTCAAACTGTTGATTTGGGTCGGGTATAGACTCATAGGATTCACTTTCAGAGAGAGTGGGTTTGGCCGACGGTTGATTTTGGTTAGTCAATTCATCAACTAGTGAAGGATTTAGGGAGAGTTTCCTATAACTATATGGAAGTCGCTGTGATGAAGCAAGACGGTTATCCAACAATTTTTTGGCTTCATCCAGATGGGGACAAAGGTGAATGGGGTGATTCCCTTCACATAACCTACAGGAAAACTTATCTTTACCCTTCTTTCAATGAACTTTACTACCACTAGTTGATGGTGTGTCACCAACATGATCTCCAGAAGTTGATGACAGAGGATGATGTGAACAAGAAGACCATTCTTCTAAGATCTAAGGAATATCAGGACAACTTCGAAGAAGATGGTCTCCCACACAAATTTTGAATGGATATTGAACTTTGTGAGGCTTGATAGACGGTTTCTCATCAGATGTTGCATTCAAAGCAATGGTTTCTTGGTTGCCCCTCTACTGAATTTGCTTCTTCTTCTTCTTCTTCCCTTTATTCTTCTTCTTAGCCACTTGGTTACTAGTACCAATACTTTCACCAGGCGAAGAGGAAGAAGGGGAAGAAGGCAAAGGGTCAACTTTAGGATCAAATGGAGGTTGATTTTATCCAGTTGGAGGTGTACTCGATTGCGGAGAAATCACGATATTTTGAACCAAGGAGGTTGAAAACAACCATACTGGCAAGCCAATGGTAAATCTTGGAAGGGACAATGTAGCCATATATGGAGCACCAATATTTCCAAAAGAAGGGAAAGGACTAGGATTCCCATCAAAAGGAATTCCTTGATTGGTGGACTCCAGATTTGTCGCCATATGTTTCAAACTAGGATCAACTAAGGAGCGAGCATGGAGGATGTTATCCGCGGTCAATTAATTTTATTTTAATTAAAGTAACATAACAAAACAAAAGAGAGATAATCTAGGCAAAAGGTTTACCAAGCAACTGTGAACTGCAGAATACCTCCTGGCGAACCAAGAAGTACAGGCAGGAAATCTCCCCGAATGTTGTGTTCGGTGTATCACAATGTACAAGGCAGTTGACTCGGTTACCTAAGGATGGATAGAAACCTAGTGTTTTCCTCCCATATATACCCGAAAGTACACGGAGGCCCAATCTGTATAAGTGTTTTCTAATGCAAAACCGCACAGTAAGAGTATATACTTTATGTACTGTAACACCGCCCTATATACCCGAAGGTACGTGGACGAGCTACGATATACTCATGTACATGGAATGAGGTATCAGACTTGGGATGTATTGCAGACAAGTTAGCGACAACTGCTTTGCTTTACGACGTCGGAACACGTCTCTAGCCTAGACCTCTAAATGTTTTTTGTTAGGTGACAATGCTCCATTAGGTAAATTCAAATAAATTTTAAGTTGATCTTCTTTAGAATTTTCCTTTCAAGGTTCGCCACATGATGTATGTTTGCAATTCCTAAAATGCAACTAATATGATAAGTATTCTTTCCATATAATTTAGCAATTAAAATCCTCGGCTAGTGGGGATAGAGCATTCAAATTTTTAACAAAGAGCGAAGAGCACATCTAATGCAATTTCCCTAGCTATTCCTTTCAAGCATTCAAAAACTACAATATGAATGATGCAAAATGCATGTATTTATTTTCGATTTCCCTTAATCCGAATGAAAAAAAAAAGGAAAACTAATGCACAAAACTTTACAAAACTTTTGTTTTCAAAGAAATGAGGAATTACGACACTTTCAACGAAAATACTAATCATATGCACACATTCAATCAATCAATCTTTCATGAATGAAGACTTTACGACAATTCAATTTTCGAAGGAAAAGACAATTTTATAACACTTTCTTTCGACAAAGATCAATCAACCAAAACACTAACTTTCGACTATAGATTGAAAATGACAAAGTAAATACATAAGAAAAATTTATCAATCCTAGACTAAGTAGGGCCAACTAAGGAGATGAAAACCTATTTTCTGAGACATGACATCCATTTAAATCAGCAAACAAGCAATCAGAAGAATTTTGGCAAAAAATTAATTCCAAGGGTGGGAATCTGACCCTAAGAAGATCAGTGCGGGCCAAAGAGGGAGTAACTGCGCTGCAGTGCACTGTCTCTAACTGGAGGGTGCATTGCAGCGCACTGTCTCTAAGGCTAGCTTGCGCTGATTCCTGTGAGGCCACTCAAGAGTCATCTAACCTCAAATTTTGGATTAGCTACTAGGATGGATAATTGATCCCTAGTGGAGTCACCAATTTGTTTTGGGAAGTTTTAGTGTCTACGGATAAATGCTTAAACCCCTAGACTAGTAGCTAAGTCTAGAACAATAGTGCAAAGCATTCTCTATTTTTTCTATGACCAATAGATTAAATAAGAGGTAAAGAAGCCTACCTAAAGCTTTCGCTTACTCCTTATCTCCCTTGACCAATTATGTCGCTCCTTTCTGTACTTAATCCGCTTGAAGAGTACCTGCACATAGACAGAAGACAAAAACCGATCAAAGCATATGATAATGATCTATTGATTAAATATAGCATGGAATCAAGTACATGATACACACATGAAAGCATCAATGGACAATAAAAGCATATGGAAAAATATTTGAACACTTTATTAGTAAAAGGAAGAGTTACAACCCAATTTGCTTGATTCAGCATCACTCCTCCAGTTCAATCCCATCCTCTCCTCATAACAAGC
>APFE031242605.1:68407-129900 GCA_000404065.3 Pinus taeda
GTGAAAGAGTATGGGAATTACTCCTCTCACCCAAAATATCCATCTTGGCTTGTTGTAGTAAAATAGAAATAAATTTATCCTGGAACTTAAGCTTGTTGTAAATATTCAATTTGTCACCATTAACCACAAATGAAAGAGTTGTATCATCTATCATCTTTATTGCTATATAATCATGGTCAAAAACTACTTCAATTTCATAAGGACTGTCCCAATGAGTAGTAAACTTACCCTTGAAATTTTGAATTTTGAGTCAAAGAATAAGGGCTAATAACCAACTTTAAACTATCTTTTCATAAATATATCATGTCATTTTTCCCATTGCAACTACAACAAAGTGGTTTGTTGAAAGGCATCTTGGCATATTTCATCTAATTCATTTGGTTTTGGAATCTGTTGCTATCGGATTTTGGACATATTCATTCCTAATTTTGCTACAATTTAAAGGTCTTGATTTGAAATTTAGTAGGAAGAAGGACTTGCTTCCCATACCATAATTCGAGTCGGGTGAAACCAATAGTATTTCTCCATGTTTTCCTATATTTCCACAAAGATTCTAGAAATTTTTCTTCCCAATCCTTTAGATGGATCTGAACTATCTTGGTTAATATTGCTATGCTTTTATACTTCTTTTGACGGTCAGATCGAGCCCACATATCGATCAATTCTTTTGGTTGATCTAAGTTTTTCTTTGAATCATTTAAAATTAACCAAAAGGAATTATGTATATTTTTACATAAATTTGTATTAACAATATGTAACACATATTGACATTTTAACAACATTTGACATCTGTAACATTTAATTGTATATCTAATTAACATTCTATTTTTTTACATAGATTAATAATATATAGTAAAACCATATATATAATAGATTGTAGTGATACATAACATATTTTGTAGAATATTTATAAAATAGTTTTAGATATAAAATTACATAGAATAATATTACATATAAGAATACTCTTTTAGGATTAAAAGTTTGATTAAGTATAGTGATATTGTAGTATTACTAAGGTAGTATAATAATAGTACTATTTTGCATTAGATCATCATAGTATAATAATATGTATTTTACTCTAGTATTATTTAGTATTAACGCAAAGGATAGTACATTAGTATTAGGATAACATTAACATTAATATAGTTGTACATTAGGACTAACAATTAGTGTTAACTTGACATAGTAACACATAGGCTAGTATAATACATCTAGGTTGGAATAACATTTAGATTGACATAGGTGTAGTTAGGTTGTGCCCTTAAAACAACTTAAGGGTCATTCTCTTGCCTGATCAGCAAGAAGAATCGATTCGATGTCCCTCCCTGTTGGTAACTAAAGGCACATATTAAATCAATAGCAATAGGGAAAAAGTAAGTGGACCTACTTAAACTAGTTGGAATCGCCATCTCAACGGAAATGGAGCTGCTTTAAGTTCCTAACTAGGTGGCCTCCCTTATAGTGTTGTAGGTAGAGAATTTTGAGCCTTCAACACATCTATGTTTATGAAACTAGTTACAAAATATACAATATCTTATAACTATTGTGAAAGAATGATAATTTTTGAAACTTTTATTGAACAAAATTGAATCAGGATATCTCGAAATGCACAACTACATGAAATGTAGAGTACTATGCAAATATTTTAATTTTTCACCTATGCTTATTCTGAAATATTGAAAATCTAAAACCAATTACAAGATCTTGAGAAATATTGTAACTTTTTATAAGTTTACAAAATAAAATATATTAAAACTGAATGATGTGTTTATTGTAAACTTTTCTAACTAGCTCCCTAGTTTTTAAGCAAAAGCTTGTGTCCGATTCCACAAGAAATTTGGTTTTCACAATTGGATATATATATATGTGTGTGTGTGTGTGTGTGTGTGGAAAAGTAAATTCAATATGGTGAAAGAGTATGGAAATTACTCCTCTCACCCACAATATCCATCTTGGCTTGCTGTAGTAAAATAGAAATAAATTTATCTTGGAACTTAATCTTGTTGTAAATATGCAATTTGTGGCCATTAACCACAAACGAAATAGTTGCATCATCTATTATCTTTCTCGCTATATAATCATTGTCAAAAACTACTTCAATTTCATAAGGACCGTCCCAATGAGTAGTAAAATTACCCTTGAAATTTTGAATTTTGAGTCGAAAAATAAGGGCTAATAACCAACTTTAAACTATCTTTTCATAAATATATCATGTCATTTTTCCCATTGCAACTACAACAAAGTGGTTTTTTGAAAGGCATCTTGGCATATTTCATCTAATTCATTTGGTTTTGCAATCTGTTGCTATTGGATTTTGGACATATTCATTCCTAATTTTGCTACAATTTAAAGATCTTGATTTGAAGTTCAGTAGGAAGAAGGACTTGCTTCCCATACCATAATTCAAATCGGGTGAAACCAATAGTGTTTTTCCATGTTTTCCTATATTTCCACAAAGATTCTAGAAATTTTTCTTCCCAATCCTTTAGATGGATCTAAACTATCTTGGTTAATATTGCTTTTAGAACCTTGATTGTAGACACCGCTTGTCCATTATCTTTTGGATGATAAAGAGAAGACTTTTGATGCTCGATATTATATTTCTTAACAATTTCCTATTCTAGCTTGGATGTAAATTGTGCTCCTTGGTTAGTAACAATTTCCTTTGGAACTCCAAACTGAACAAAAACATCTTCAAATGGGAAATCTACTACTAACTTTTTAGTCTCTTTTGTTAAATCTTTTTCTTCCACCCATTTGGTAACTTAATTATTGCATATTGTTAATTGGATCTAGAGATGGACGGGTTTTGCTAAATTTAGAAGTGAACTAAATTTGGTAGAGGGACCCAAAAGTGAAGTTAAGGAGCAATTTACTTTTTCTTATTTTGACTTAGGAAAATTCTAATTTTCCTATAGTAAAAAATGGAATATTTCTCAATCGTCCATTGAGTTTTAATCTTAGTCACTCATGGAAGATGGAAAGCCAAGTTGAATTTATAAGGAGAGAAAGGGTGTAGACTTATCATATTATTATGCACTAGATATTTGTGTGTTCATCTTAGTGAAGAAGGGTTTCCAGTTCAATGCATTATGGCAGAGAGAGGATGAATAGCCTCAAGAATTCTTCAGCTAGCATGCATCTCTTCCAAGGCCAAGTTAGCTTGCACAAAAGGGGGATGAATCAGCCTATACGAGTCCATACAATTGCATGCAAGGAGGCCGAGTTGGTTAGAAGTGCGCAAATCAGTGTGTTGAGGGTCAACAGATAGAAGGGGAATTTTTCCCAATATTTGTAATCAATTTCTAAGATTTATTTGCTAAGAAGAATAATAAAACACACAAGTTGGAAGGTTTTCCTCTGTTGGGGTTTCTTGGATAATTTATGGTGTATTATTTATTGTTTTCTTGTGTGCCCGAGAATTTATTTTTGCATTGAAATTATTTGTTAAAATACTCCACATATTTAGTAAAAGTGTTTGGAGTTCAAGTTTTAGTTTCTACATCACAATTTTTTTATTGAATTAGTAGTTGGGTATTTGAAATCTAACATGATGTCAAAGAAGTTCTATGATTGAAGACCAGAAAGCATGTTATTTTTCCTTAGGAGTAGGTGAAAGATGCAAGAAAGGGGACATTGTTCACTTCAGGGTTGCGTTAGGGTTTCTAATTGCATGACATAGGGATAATTTGTGGTAGGTTTTTCTCCTAACAGGCTTTGCACAAGGATTTTTAAGTAGCTCTAACAAGGAGGATGGTGTATTTAAGGTTGATATTTGAGGATATTCTTGATGGGGCCTCAAATTTATATTCTTGGAAGGAGAGAATTGGTGTATTTTTGGAGGAGCAGGGAGTTTGGGAGTTTTTGGAGAGTCCACTAGTCGCTTTAGTAGACCCTCGACAACTGACCTAGCATAACAAGAAGGACACAAAGGCTAGAAGAATAATTCTTAAAGGAGTTAAGGATCACATCACACCTCACATTTCTAGAAAGAAGACAACTTAGACTATGTGTAACATCCTCCTCCCACATTTACCCAAGTTAACTGACCTATCGGGGTAAACATGTGATGAAGTGTTACTATGATATGATTCAACCTCTTAGGTCAACTTAGGGAAGTGGAATCAAAAAACAAAAACCTTACTGAATTCCCTTAGGTGCTACAGGACCCCCAAAGGCTAAACCACCCTTCCAGGTACCCAGACACTAAGCTAACTTTTTTTCACTTACGTGAACTCCCAATCACATGCACAAGCCTACATCCATGTAACTGAAAGCCTCCAATCACATGCATAAGCCTGCAAGGAAGCGACTGTAGTCTTTTCTTCATAGTTTTGTGCCTGCTACCACGTAATTTGTACCATATTTTTCGGGATAGACTCCAGGTCATTGCTTAGAACTTGATGAAGATTTCCAAAACAATAAATGATGCAAGACAAAGCCACTAACACAAAATTAGTCAAGAACTTGACCTAACCAAACCTGAGCATGATATAAATTCTATCAAACACATCATGAACATGTAATGTACAAGTCATATATACACAGTTGAACATAGGGGTCTCATACTTATCTGAGAATCATCAAGAAGGCTTGATGCCCTCTCACAATAGTTGCATTATCATCTATTAGTTCATACATTCATTATCATTTCATTTACTAAAAAAAAACATGATGAGAGATATAAATAAATAATGTCATAAAACCATGCTTATAACCAACATATAACCAGAGAAATATCAATGCTAAAACAACCATTAAAGACACATAATAACAAGCACATTTACTCTTGAAATACAAGGAAAAAGAGCTCTTATTAACATATGCAAAAGCCAACCAAGTCAGGGACTTCCACGTACCACCAAACCATAGATTGGGCTAAACCAAATATTTATTTTAGCCAATCACCCTCGTGCCATATTCCAAGCATGAATGTGGAACTCACAACAAAATTGACCAAGCTTCTTAGGCTTTACCACATATCCCACCAGAATCGTTCAAGGATTTCTAGGTCTGAAGCAAGCACCTATACAACCAGGCTTTATCATATATCTTGCCATATATCGATAAAGGATTCCTAGGCCCAAATAAGAAACATAAACTACCATGCTTTACCGCAATCCCACCATTATTGATGTAGGGATCACTAGGCCCTAAACAAGCATGTATGCCTCCAGAACTGTCCGCCTAAACCGTGAAGAATTTTTATGTTTTCACCTTCAAGCTTTACCTCATATCCCACCTTTACTAGTCCAATGATTTCTAGGCCTTTGGGAAGTTTCCTAAGACCACCTCACTCAGTTTCGAAACCATACGGTAATTTAGCTCAACCAAATGAAAGAACCCCATCACACCATGGTTATTTGGAAATGTAAAGGCAAGGATGAAAACCACTGTCACACCTGGAAAAACCCATGCCAATGACATCAAGAGAACTGAACACACACATGCATATACCATGCATGCCAAAACTAGCAAGAAAACCATACATGCAACTCAATACTTACAATTAATCCCATTGTAGTCGCTTGATCCAACTCTTCCTTGCTTGAACTTTGCTTCCCTTTTCTTTCTTGTCCTTCATTTTCCTTCCATTACTTGCTTGCTTGATTTCTCCAATTGATACTCCTCTCTCTCTCTTAGGGTAATTCCAAAGCCAAACTGAAGAAAAAAAATGTTGTGAATTGATCCTCATAAGCCTTTTTATTAATGAGGCCTCTATTTTCTTCAATTCTCATTATTTTCCTTCAATTTCCTCCTCACATGCAACTTGTGACCTTTCACCTTCCTTTTCTCCTATTTTCCATTATTTTCATAAATAAAATGCCAATTAATGCCTCTTGCCTTTCCAAAGCCTTTTTCATTGCCTTTGCTAATTTCCCTTAGCCATAATAAACCAAATGAACATTCACTAGGATGTTTTGCCCAACATTCAACTTGGAATACATGTCCCATGACCTTGGTCTTATTTTTCTTTTATTAACTTTATTATATGAACTTTTAATCTAGGAATGTTATAGAGCCCTCCCCCTTCGGGGAACACCGTCCTTGGTGTTCAATGTCATCTACAACCAACAAGACCACTGAAAGGAAAAAAACACTTCCCATGGAACTTTATAGCTTTGCTCATTGTAGTATTTACAATGAACAACCTGCTGAAAAGAAAATGAACATGACAAACATAAAAAAATGATACCCATATCGCTTATTAGAGCTTTATAACATAGCTCATTGTGGTATTTACAATAATAACCATACATAAATATGTACATATACCAAAAATCCTTTGCCTCAACCGACAAATAATGAATGATACATAGCTCGCATCAACAACAACGAAACCCATAGGCTCACACCTCCACCCTCAAAGTAATACTATGATACACCTCCTTCCCAGGAAGTCTAGAATCCACTGCCAAAGTCAAACCTGCATCCAATATCCAACGCTATGATCCTTGCGCTACCTATTCCCTTGGTGAACAATTATTGACTCATTGTTCTAGGGTGCACTCCCAATGTGCTTTTGATTCCATCTGGAAATGCTATTGACCACAACAAATCCATCCATGACCTTCCCTTCTCTGGTATAGTCCCTCGGGAAATTCGGTCACCCCCTTCCATACAATCACTCACCTCCAAGTTCCCTAAGATCCCCTTTCCTGGGTGATCCATCCCTTGGCAAGGCTTCCTCACATCAGAAGGTAAAACAACTAAGGCATATACCTACATCAAAACCATCATACTGGTCATAACGTGTTCATGAAATCAATGGGCATTATTGGGTACTAGTGTCCCCTAATGGCCCTGCTCTTGAAGTGATTTAAGAACATACTGCTATCTATCCCAATTCCTTTTGTTGTTGCTGTTAATTCTTGTAGTCAATTTCAACAACCCAATGAGGAATTTTCATGCTTTCTTGTACCAAGAACATAATTTCCATTAGATTCAAAATAAATTTAAATAATTTCACATCATACCTCATTGGTAGCTCATTAATAAGTTACACCCGCAATTATGTTTATTTCCCGTCACAACAAGTAAAACTAGCTCTTGAATAAATCATCATATATAAACATATCACATCCGATTATCTCAAAACGCAAGCATCATATATCAAAATCATATATCGCATGTAACCATCATAAATTAGAGTTATAGATCACATGCATAATTAAAACTAAAATAAGATATCGATACTTATCCTTCACTCGGTCCTTTGTTCTTTCCGTACACACACCGGATCACCCAGCAAGAACCTAGTGCCTTCACTTCTCTTCAATCACATATACATACATACAATGTACATCACACGCATACAACCACACACAGTGTACCACACACATGCACCTACACTCGACATACAACACATACACCTACACCCGATGTACAATACAACACATTCACCTACGCCTGGTGTACGATGCAACAACTACACCTACAACTGGTGTACAACACAACACATACACCTACACCTAGTGTACGAAACAACACATACACCTACACCCGATGTACAACACAACATATACACATGTGACAATACAATGACTACACAATAGTCATAACATAGTACCACATGTACACAACACAACATGTATGACATGTACACAATACCATATGTACAACAACATTACATGTACAACAATGTACACAACACCACCTACACAACATGCACACAACACCATATGTACACAACACCACTTATGCAATGTGTACACAACACCACCTGCACGACATGTACACAAGACCACATGTACATAACACCACGTGCACAATGTATACACAACACCACCTGCACAACATGTACATAGCACCACATGTACCACATGTACATAGCGCAACGTGCACACAACACCACATGTACAACATGCAAATTGCACCATATGTACACAACACCACATATACAACATGCACACAACACCCCACAGACAACTCACCAACAACATTATATGTTCACAACATCGCATATCCAACATCCATGCAACAATATATATACACAACATTGCATATAAAACATGCACACAACACTATATGTACACAATACCACACATACAACATACACACAACACCATATGTACACAATACTGCATATGCAACATGCACAAAACACTATAGGAATAACATGTACAACAAGTATACAATAGTAGTAGTGCACATCGACTACCAAGCAACCTTGCTTCTACTGTATTTCCACTATTCATGATTGTTCCAACATGTCACAAATCACACTACTTCCATTCCATTGATGTATCCCTCCGCATAACCTATCCATAACATAAAACATAGACATAGTATAATCACATAATATCAATTCACATCCACATGATACTAACCTCATAGATATGTCAAGTCTACTCTCCCACTTTATTCCTCATAAACCAAGAACACCTTCATGCCATTCACCTGCATAAGCAATCATTCCTCCACAAGAATGATCCCTGAAAACTCTATCAGATAACAACATACATATATACATATAAAAATTATCATAAAACAATCATGATCCCTGACGACCCTTTCAGACAACAACATACATACATACATATACATGTAATCATTAGCATAATCATGATCACAACATAATTACCAGATATCATAAGGTCTAGGTTAAGAGAACTCCCTTTATCCATGCACAACATGCAAAAGATTGAGAACAAGAGTTCCCAACATAGCCAAGGCATTTGACACCTCAAGTACATTTACTTTACCTTTCCCATTACCTTTCTCATGATTGTACTGCTACCATCCATTTATCCCAATGGACCCAACTAATCCAACTAGTTATCATATTCTTACCTTTAGCTGCCTTGTGTTCATGCACGGCTTCATCCGAGTCTTTACATTGCCTGATGGATTACACTAATCTCTCCCCAAGATTCATTAAATTTCCTCTTTTCCAAACCAATTCCCAAGACCCTCAAAACATAAAAGGTAAGAACAAGAAACAAATAAGAAGAAAACCATGAAAACCAATAAAAATTCGACACCACAAACAAACTACCATGGCCATGTACCAAACATAAATAAAACCACAAATCAAGCACAACCAAATCACAAAATACTGAAAGCATGGAACTAACAACAAACACCATGACTCAATCCACATGGATTCCCAATGCTTCCAAGAGAAATATCAACCCGGGCCTTCTTCAAGATTTCATGGAAGTCCCTTTTGCCATGCAATCCCTGCGTCATACTACCATAAACACAACTCCCAATGCATAAATAAATAAATCAACATACTAGTTACCTTACCTTGATGTGTCAAGCACGTTGCCTTGTAATTGAACACATCCCTCAAGGGACTCCAATTCCCTTGACAAATCCAACTATAATTAGAAACTAGTTAATATACCTTTCAAATACATGTTCATTAATATATCACATACCCACATAATGTCAGACAAAATCAACATTAATAATACTTATTGTATCCATGCAAAGCACTCATTCATTTGGAATTGTGGTTTCCAAACATAGCCAAAGGAATTCTCACCCAGTTCCTTTCTTTTACCATTTTCCTTACCGCAATTGATTCTTATTATGCAATGTCACATCACCCAGATATTATTTATATAAAAAAATTGATTGTTACCTTGTCATGTTAATACCAAGCATGTTTCCCTACAACTGTTCACACATGTCAGCCACATGTTCCAAAGATCAAGACATCATGTCTATTACTTTGAAATCAACCTTTATCAAGACTAACAACCATGTCATAATCAACTCACGTTCACAAATCATAATACTACAACTAGCACCCACTTACACTCAAGTACATATCAGTTGTCTCAGCACATATTGAGTTAGTACAACCATCCTAAAACAAGATCATTCATTCATGCAATATTATAGACACATACTCATATCACGCACTTAATGAAATTTTCAAACAACCTGTAAACATACTGTGTTAGTTAAACCAACTAGACAATATAATCAAACTCATACCTCAATGTATCTCAGGGGAGGCTATCACATGTGCACAAGTCAGTCCAAATTAGTATGACACAATATCACAAATATATCAATTCATACCTGAAGATCATAACCATAACCATCTACACAAGCTAATCCAGGTTAGCATAATACATAATAACATCAATATATTAATGCAATAACCATAGTCATCACGCATATGACCACAGTGCATATAACAACAAGTTACTGCCATTCAGGACTATCTGACACATGTGCTTATGACCACACTAATTAGCTAGCATTTATCATACATGTAACCAAAACAAACTAGAATGACAATTCATTTAACATTCATTAAACAACATACCTACATGCTCGACATACAAACCTGTATGATGATCTGCTCTTACCCCGAGGTCCAATGTTGCAACCTCGTTCGAATAATCTTCTTCTCCTACCCTATCTCAACCAACATATCAACATCATAACATACTAATAACATCCTGATGACACAAACTACATAAGGACTACCATGATGCATGTTTGACCTACCATGCATGCATAACCATAACCATGACAATGCATGCATAACAACATATGGACATTGACATGCATAACAAATGCATATACAACCGACATGCATTCATAACAAACACATCCCAACAACATCATAATCAACTTCTACATCACAACACAACTGTAACAATGAACATCACCATGCATACATAACAAGCACATATACAACCTACATGCATGCATGACAACCAAATTCCGCCCATCCATTCCAAGGGTTGAACCATGCTCCGATACCACTCTGTAGTATTATATATCACCCAAAGAGAATGAAACCTACTTTGATACCACTTTGTAACACCCTCCTTCCACATTTACCCAAGTTAATCGACCTACTGGGTTAAACATGTGATAAAGAGTTACTATGAAATTATTCAACCTCTTAGGTCACCTTAAGGAAGTGGAATCGACAAACCAAAACCTTACTGACTTCCTCCAGGTGCTACAAGACCTCCAAGGGCTAAACCATCCTTCCAGGTGCCCATACCCTGATCTAACTTTGTTTTTCACTAATTTGAACTCCCAGTTGCATGTAAAATCTTGCATCCATGGGATTGAAAGCCTCCAGTCACATGCATAAGCCTGCAAGGGAGAAACTGCAGTCTTTTTTTTCACAATTTTGTGTTTGCCACAACGAAATATGTGCCACCTTTTTAGGGATAGTCTCTAGATCACTTCCTAGAACTTGATGAAAATTTCCAAAACAATAAATGACACAAGGAAAAATCCTCTAACACAAAACTTAGTCAAGAACTTGACCTAACCAAGCTTGACCATGACAAAAGTTCTGTTAAACACATCATGAACATGTAATGTATAGGTCATAAATACACATTTGAACATAGCGATCTCATACTTATCTGAGAATCATCAAGAAGATTTGTTTCCCTCGCACAATAATTGCATTATCATATATTAGGTCATACATTCATTAACATTTCATTTACTAAACAAAATCTGATGAGAGCCATAACTAAATTTTTTCATAGAACCATGCTTATAACCAACGTATAACTAGAGAAACATCAATGATAAATCAACCATTAAAGACACATAATAACAAGCACATTTACTCATGAAATACAAGGAAAAAGATCTCTTATTAACATATGCAAAATCCAACCAAGTCAGGAACTTCCACATACCACCTGACCATAGATTGGGTTGAACCAAATATTTCTTTCCACTAATTACCCTCGTGCCATATGTCAAGCATGAATGATCTAGATTTATATAGGAACGCAACAAATTACAGAGATAACCATAAACACAGAGATGCAACAGAAATAATACTTCATTTCATTAATCTAAAATACTGAAATATGCTTATAAACAGAAATAGAAATAAACCAGCTAGGGCGATGGTAGCTTATCTCTAAGAAGAGATGTGGAGGCTACATGCCTCTGAACTATGTTACAATGAGGTTTTAAGGCCTATTTATTGTTGAGAAACAATGGAAAACCCTAAACATCCAAAAACCTAACCCTAGAAGATGAAACACCAAATTGTGGGCCCCGTTTGGGTAAATTGGTACATCAACTTCCAAGGGTTGTAACTTTGGCATAACTTTGGTATACAATCTCTGTTTGACGTGCACAATATCTCATTAGAAAGATCTATCCGAGAACTACAACTTTGGGAAGAGAAAAATAGGTCCATGGTCCCATGTTGCTCCCAATTTTCCCAAAAAATGTTGTTTAGGGCCTCAAAACGGCTCTAGAAGTTTAGGACCGGAAAAACTGCTAAAAATAGTAAACTGTGCTCCAATTAAGGAAGTTGAAAAGATGAAAGAAATAGTTGTGGGGGTCCAAGTGGGATAGGTGGGTGGCCACCAACATCCACTTGGATCATTCCTCCCCCCTTCAGAAGTAATGGTCCCCATTGCGTTGAGTTCCTCCCTGAGATGAGAAAGCTTCTGCTAAGTTGGGTCCTTGGTGAGCTATTCATCATCGTGTTCCTTTATCACTCGAGGGCTTCTTCAAGCAATATTTTGATAGGATCTCCTGCCCCATCCTCTTTATTTTCATCCACCATGGGAGGCCGTCGGGATTTGCGAGGCTGGTCTTGCAAAGGTTCGACCAAATCAAGCCCTAACTCCTTATATCCTGACCTTGTTGGGGACATGCAAAGAAAAACAGAGAAAAAGTAGATCGCTCTGATACCACTGATCCAGATTTATACAGGAATGCAACAAATTACAGAGATAACCATAAACACAGAGATGCAGTGGAAATAATACTTCATTTCATTAATGTAAAATCCTGAAATATGCTTACAAACAGAAATGGAAATAAACCAGCTAGGGCAATGGTAGCTTATCTCTGAGAAGAGATGTGGCAGCTACATGCCTCTGAAATGTGTTACAATGAGGCTCGAAGGCCTATTATTGTTGAGAAACAATGGAAAATCCTAAACATCCAAAAACTTAAACCTAGAAGATGAAACGCCAAATTGTGGGCCTCGTTTGGGTAAATTGATACATCAACTTCCCAGGGTCGTAAATTTGGCATACGATCTTCGTTTGACGTGCACAATATCTCATTAGAAATATCTATCCGAGAACTACAACTTGGGGAAGAGTAACATCGATCCATGGACCCATGCTACTCCCAGTTTTCCCAAGAAAACGTCGTTTAGGGCCTCAAAACGACTCTGGAAGTTCAGGACCCAAAAAACTGCTAAAAATAGTAAACTATGCTACAATTAAGGAAACTGAAAAGTTGAAATAAATAGTTCTGGGGGTCCAAGTGGGATAGGTGGGTAGCCACCAACATCCACTTCGATCAATGAATGTGGGAGTCACAACAAAACCAACCATGCTTCTGAGGCTTTACCACATATCCCGCCAGAACCGATCAATGATTTATAGACCTGAAGCAAGCACCTATACAACCAGGATTTACCATATATCCCGCCATATATCGGTCAAGGATTCCTAGGCCCAAACAAGAAACATACACTGCCAAGCTTTACCGCAATCCCATCATTATCGATCCAGGGATCACTAGGCCCTAAACAAGCATGGATGCCTCCAGATCTCTCCACCTTAACCATGAGGAATTTTCTCGTCTCCACCCTCAGACTTTACCACATATCCCACCTTTATCGGTCCAAGGATTTATAGGCCTTTGGGAATTTTCCTGAGACCACCTCACTAAGTTTCAAAACCATACAGTAATCCAACTCAACCAAATGAAAGAACCCCATCACACCATGGCTATTATGAAATGGCAAGGCAAGGTTGAAAACCACTGTCACACATAGAAAAACCCATGCCAATAAAAACAAGAGAACCAAACACACACATGCATATACCATGCATGCCAAAACTAGTAAGAAAGACATACATGCAACTCAACACCTGCAATTAATCTCGTTGTAGCTGCTTAATGCAACTCTTCGTTGCTTGATCTTTACTTCCCTTTTCTTTCTTGTCTTACCTTTCCTTCCATTACTTGTTTTCTTGCTTTCTCCACTTGATGCTCCTCTCTCTCTGAGAGTGATTCCAAATCCAAACTAACAAAAAGTTGTGAACTGATCCCCATAAATATTTTTATTAATGAGGCCTCTATTTTCTTTAATTTCCATTATTTTCCTTCAATTTACTCCTCACATGCAAGATGTGACCTTTCACCTTCCTTTTCTCCTATTTTCCATTATTTTCATACATAAAATGCCAATTAATGCCTCTTGCCTTTCCAAAGCCTTTGCCAATTTCCCATGACCCAAGTGAAGGATGAATTAGCTAGGGTTGGGGAGACAAACTTGGAGAGAGGCCTTGTCAGTTTTGCGCTATTGGGTTTTCCCAAGTCATGGTAAAATTTTACTGGTGCTATCAGTGGCAGAGAAAACCTAATAGGATGGGAGAGACTATGGAGTGATTACATACAAAAAAAATATTTGGAAGCAAGCAGAATATGGGTCTCATGTGAAGACTAAGGAAGAGGAGAAATTTTCCCTAACTGGAAAAGGGGGCAAGGCCAAGGGCAAGACAAATCGAGGAGAAGCCAAGTCTAGTTCAAGAGGCAAGAAGAAGAAAGATCTTAGAAAAGTTAAGTGCTTCTCTCACTATTCCACCGAGTGTCCAAACAAGAATAAGGGGTCCAAGAAGGATCATGTGCCAACATCAATATAGGTGGAAGAGTTCACTTCTCACTTTAAGGAGTTTTTTCTCATAGATTGCATGAAAAGGTCACTAGCCAACAATGTATGGTACATTCACAGTGGAGTGTCTTATCATATGACTGGGAAGAAGGGATATTTTAGCAAGTTGAAGGAGAAGGCTATGCAATTTCATATAGAGATGGGAGATGATGGAAAGTACCTAACACAGGGCATGGGTACTATCAAGTTTGAGAGGGAGTTCAAGAATCATCTCTACCTTAGGGATGTCATCTACATATGAGGGCTGAATAAAAACCTTGTTTTAGTCCCAACCTTAGAGATCAAAGGTTATGAGGTTATCTTCAGTGGAGGAAAGGCCTTTCTCAAGCCTTTCAACTCTAGAGAAACTAAGCAGATTGGAGTTAGGGTGAAGAACCTATACATGTTACATTTTGAGACAATCACGACCTTGATAAACAAAGAGATTAGTGTGCATATATGTGACCTTGGGGATCTTTGACATAGGTGTATGGGTCACTTACACCATATAACACTAAATATTTTGAGGGAGATTACCACAAGGCTAACACAGTACAATGTAGATCATATGACATGTGCAAGGGTTGCACACTTGGCAATTATTTTGAGACATCCTTTCCCAGTAGAGACAACAGGGCCAAGATAATCTTGGAGTTGGTACATTCGTATGTATATGGACCATTTTCCTCTTCATCCCTAATGGGATACATATATTATGTCACCTTCATTGATGACCACTCAAGAAAGGCTTGGATCTTCTTCATGGAGAAGAAAGATGATGTCTTCTCAAAGTTCATGGAATTCCAAGCCTTGGTGGAGAACCAAACTAGTAGGAGAATCAATACGTTGAGGTCAGACAATGGTGGGGAGTACATAACCAATGCCTTTAGAGACTTATGTTCCAAGGAGGGAATTAGGAGAGAGATCACCTCACCTCATAACCCTTAATAGAATGAGGTGGCTCAACACAAGAATTGAAGCATTATTGGAGCAGCCAAGGCTATGTTGCATGACCAGGGACTTCCTATGTTTCTTTTGGTAGAAGAATGCAAAACTATAGTCTTTATGCAGAATAAGATTCCACACAAGGTGCTAGGCAGAGTCACACTAGAAGAGGCTTTCACGGGAAAGAAACTTGACGTGTCTCACTTCCAAATCTTTAGAAACATTTTTTACTACCATGTGTCTTTAGATAGTCAGAAGAATCTGGAGCCCATAAAAAAGAAGGGCATTTTCGTGGGTTATAGTGAGACATCTAAGGCATATAGGATGTATGTACCAACACTCAGGAAGAAAGTGATTAGGCGTGATGTGAAGTTTTAGGAGGACAGTTATCTCATGAAGTCCTTAGAGTGTGAGCAAGGTGCATCACATGAGGAGGAGCATCAAGATCCCTAGCAGGAAGCTCAACCAACTCTTTAGACTTCATCACAAACAATTGTTGGGAAGGCAGGGAAACACATAATTAAGGAGAAAATGTAAGAACATGAAGAGAGAGTAGAGCTAGATTTTCCCATTCAGCCAATGAATCCCACTGCAGGGAGAGGATGATCCAGGTGGGAAGATCATTTGAATATGGATGCTCAAGAGAGAGTTGGAGCCCCTAACACCACATTTAGGTAGATTAAACAACCATACAAATATACGGGATACATGGCACTTATGAATAAGGTGATAAACTCAAAACCTTATTTTTATAAGGATGTATCTTCTCAGCAGGAATGGCTAAATTCCATGGTGGAGGACTATTCCTCTATCATGCAGAATGACATCTGGGAGATTATTCCAAGACTAATTGGCAAATCAGTGGCTAGTTCATGATGGGTGAACAAGATTAAGCATGCAACTGATGGGAGTGTGGAGAAGTGTAAGGCAATATTTGTGGCCAAATATTTCTTTTAGGTTGAAGGATAGACTATGATGATACGTTCGCACCAGTGGCCCAGTATTCATCCATTAGGGCTATTCTGGCAATTGCAATGCATATGGGGTGGAAGATCCATCAAATGGACACAAATACCACCTTCCTAAATGAAGTTATTTGGGAAGAGTTATATGTTGAGCATCCTGAGTGATCCAAACTTAAACATGAAAGCAAAAAATCACATATATAACCATAAATACATAGATGTAGCAGAAATAACACTTTATTTCATTAATATCAAATACTGGAATATGCTTACAAATAGAAATGGAAATAAACTAGCTCGGGCGATGGTAGCTTATCTCTGAGAAGAGATGTGGTGGCTGCATGCCTCTGAAATGTGTTACAATGAGGCTCAAAGGCCTATTTATTATCGAGAAACAATGGAAAACCCTAAACATCCAAAAATATAACCCTAGGAGATGAAGCACCAAAACTATGGGCCCCATTTTGGGTAAATTGGTACATCAACTTTTCGAGGTCGTAACTTTAGCATATGATCTTCGTTTGGCTATCATAATACCTCACTTTGAAGATCTCAAAGAGAAGGCCAAAAACAAATTGGATAGTTTATCTGGGACTTTTCTAATCTCTCCATTTTCCCTAAAAACATCTTTTATTACCCCCAAAACGGCTCTCGAAGTTTAGGACCTGAAAAACCACCAAAAATAGTAAGTTGTGCTACAATTAAGGAAATTGAAAAGAAACAATAGTAGGGGTCCAAGTGGAATAGGTGGGTGGCCACCAATATCCACCTAGATCAGTCCTCCCTCTTAGGAAGCAATGGTCCCCATTGTGTTGAGTGCCTCCATGAGATGGGGAAACCTCTACTGAACTTGGTCCCTGGTGAGCCACTTGCTTTGGTGTAGGAGTTGGGAAATTTTGACAACCCGATATAGTTGTATCTTCCGATGGCGAGTGTTCTTGATCTGTGCGTCCATGATCCGATCAGTTGTGGCCTGTTCCACGCAGTCTGGGTTTAACTCTGTTGGTGTGAGTTGTTCTACAGTGCCATATGTGTTCAACAATTGTGGAAATTATGGCCAAGGGCGGTCCACATTGAACACTAGGTGAAAAACAAGGAATGGTGGAATGTTGAGCTTTAAGGAATTGTACCCTACAACCTTGGTGATGGTGTATGGTCCATATTGGAGCAGGTGTAGCTTGCAGTGGTTTCCAATGAGGCGCTCCTTCTGCAAATGTAGCCAAAAATTTGTCACCCACCTTGAACTTGTGCAAAACTTGATGCTTATCATGAAGCTACTTGTACTTAGCATTGGCTCTGTCTAATATATCATGGACCTGCTGGCGGATGTGTTGAATGTGCTCAATGATGCTATTATCCCTGTTGGCCTCTAGCTGGACATGAGACGAATCTTCCTGAGTAGCTGTAAATGGTATGGCCACATCAATGTGACATAATGGCTGAAATCCAAGCCCTACCTAAAAGGGGTTGTGGCCCATTGAGCTGTGGAGAGTTCTGTTGTAGTTGTGTTGAGTATAGGGGATGCTTTCATCCAAAGTGTGTGGATGCTTCGAGTTATACATGTGCAGATGTGTACGATCATCTTGTTGACGACCTCTGTTTGGCCATCAATTTGGGGATGGAAAGCCACAGACTTAGTAAGTTTGGTATCTAGCATCAACCAGACACTTGACCAAAATTGACTTAGAAATATGATGTCATGATCTGAGACAATCAACTATGAGATCCCAAAGTGTGCCTACACTTGCTCAAAGAAGAGCTTAACAGTGGCCTTTATTGTGATACTCTTCTTGCAGGCCACCATAATGGCCATCTTAGAGAATTTGTCTACGACCATGAAAATGTAGTTGTTGCCATGTTTAGAAGAAGGAAGGCCTGACATGTAATGAGATGGATTCCAAAGGTTGACTAGGAGTAGGAAGAGGAATATATAGGCCTTGCTTCTTGATGGTTGGTTTGGTAATGGCACAGGCAGTGCAGGATTTAATGTACCTCCCAACATCCTGACGAAGGTTTGGCCAATAAAAATACTTATGCAATATTGCCACTATTTTCTCTACTTCGAAATGTCCAGCGACTTGACTGTAGTGCGCCTCCCAAATCATCTTGGCACACTCACTTGAAGGAACATAGATGTGCCCCAGGTGGCATAACAGTGCATCCTAGAAGTGAAACTTTGGAACTTCCTTACCTTCTAGGAGTTTCTGGTATGTGCTGCCGAATTCAGGATTGCTCTTGTAAAGATGCACCCACCTTGAAGTCTCGTGCCCACAAGAGTCAAGGATAGTGATCAACGCCATGACTGGTGGTCGGCTGAGGTAGTCTGCAATATTATTGGTGCTTCCCTTCTTGTACTTAATGTTCAAATGGAATTGTTACAGGTATGTAGACCATTTCTGATGATGATCGTTTTGCAACTTCCCTTGTGTTTGTATGAACTACAGGGGTCAGTAGTCTATGTGGATGACTGTTTCCTTCCCCAAAATGTAATTCTTCCCTTGACGACATGTCTGCACAATGGAATATATTTCTTTGTCATAGGTGAGATACTTTCAGACTGTGTCTGAAAGTGTCTCACCATGGTAAGCCACTGGATGCCCCTGTTGAGTAAGAATTGCACCAATAGCATAGTCGGAGGCATATGTCTCAATCTCAAATGGTCGTTGTAGGTATGGTAATGTGAGCACTAGTGCAAAGCAGAGGTGCCACTTCAACTCAGAAAATGTGTTTTGTTGGGTTTCAGACCAAAATATATTTTCTTTTTTTCCATCCTTGGCGACTTGACTTAAAGGCCAAGTGATATGAGAGAACCCGAACACAAACTTGCAGTAGAAATTGGTAAGGCCCAGAAAGTTGTGGAGCTCTGTTAGAGTGGTTGGGGCTGGCCAATCTTAAATGTCTTGTATCTTGGCGGGTCCACATGCACACCCTGCTCATCAATGACGTATCCCAGATATTGAACCTGGGTCATGTCAAAAGTGCATTTATCCATATTGGCACACAACTTGTGTTGTCGCAAGGTTTGAAGGACCTGTTAAATATGGTGGAGGTTCTCTTCCCAACATTGGATGAAGATCAAGATGTCATCTAAATACACCACCACGAATGCATTGGTGAAGGGTCGCAAGATGTCATCCATCAACCTCATGAAGGTTGCAGGGGCATTCATCAACTCGAAAGGCATGGCCAACCATTTGAAAAGGACCTCCTTGGATTTGAAGGCAGTATTCCACACATTAGAGGGTTCGATAGGCACCTGGTGATAACCAGATTTCAAGTCATTCTTGCTGAAATATTTGGCCCCCTTTACCTGGTCCAGAAGGTCATAAATCCATGGGATTGGGCACCTATTCTGGACAATGATCTTGTTCATTGCCCCATAGTCAATGCAGAGCCTCCAGGTCCTGTCTTTCTTCTGTACTAATACAATCGGGCCCCCACAGGGTGATGAGCTTGGTTTGATGTGCCCTTTCTGCAACAACTCTTGAATCTGCCTCTTGATCTCATCGTTCTCCATAACAGAGCATTGATAGATCGGTCCATTGGGTAGTGGCTCGCTCAAAGTCATATCAATGGAGTGCTTGATCTGACAATGCAGAGGCACCCCCGTAGGTGAGGAAAAAATGTCCCTGTATTCCTCCATGACCCTTTCCATCTATTTCTACTGTGCAGAGGAGCCTTGTTTCGAAGTCGTGGCTACAATATTATTCTTACCTTGAGGGTGAATCATAAGGAAAACAAATTTCCTGATCTTACTGCATTGCTTTGCAAAGATCAAAGAGATGGCAATAGGCGGGGCTACCTCCGGTATCCTATACAACTTGTTGCCCAAAGCAATAATCACAAAGCGAGGTATAGACTCATATACAACATGTCGCTTCCACAAGTATGGTTGTCCTAATAATAGATCAAAAACTTCAAGAGGAGCAACATCACAAAGTACCTCATCTGTGAAGGGTTTGATGATGTAGGGAAGGCAACACTGCTGGACGACACAAAGATCTCATCCTTGGTGAAGCCACACAATGGTGTATGGTTGCGGATGTGTTGTAGTTAGTAGACCCAGCCACTTCATGACCTCTGCTGAAATGAGGTTCTTTTTGCTCCCATTGTCAACAATGAATTGTAGAGGAGAACCCTTCACCCACAGGTGTGAGTGGAAGAGGCATTCCCCCTCCTCTGGATCTTCAGGCTCATTCTTCTAGATCTTGGTGGTGGCCATGGTGGCATTGGGCTCCACGTTAATGATCTACTTCCATTTGTCACTCCCCTTGTCAAGTTCTGAATTAAATTCGAAACCTACGTCTAATTCGAAAGCCTTCAGCTTAACCACTAGTGACTGCTTAACCCGACACTCACTTGTGTTGTGAGTGGAGCTCTTATGGAACTCACACCATTTTCCCATGTCCTTCTTCATCTTAGGGGTGTTGTTCTTCGCTTGCGACTTCGGCAGGTTGTCCTAGGTTTCCCTAGCTTGGATTTGTTCTTTTCTCTATGGTTTGGGGGGACCTTTCCCTTTCTTCAGATTCACAAATCCAAAGTATCACATCTTTTGTTTAAACTTCTGCTCAATCTTAATAGCTTATCGGTATGACGTGTTGAGCAAGGAGGTGTCCAGGAACTCCATCTCGTCCTCGATGTAGCTATGTAGACAACTGCATTACTTGAGTACCAAATGTTGCTCAAAATATTTGATACCCAACTTCATGCGAAGGGTATAAAAACAATAGTAAACTCTGGCATGTCTTGGTCCCTTCCCTACCGCAACGTGGTCCACTTTATGTATTTATCCTCATAGCTCCAGACAGGGTAGTACTACTCCTTGATGGTGTACCAGAATGAATTCCAAGTGGGCACAACTAAAAATAGCGAGGGTGTACTTTCACCCTCCTTGTTACAGTAGGTTTCCCTCTAGACCTTGATGTGGGGGGTGGCTTTCAAAAGTGAAAAAGTAATCTTTTCCCGACTGGAAAAATCATGAACATAAAAATATCCTTCTAGCAAATTAACCATTTATCTACGACGTCTTCATTTATTTGAATTTCAAATAGGGGGATGTCAAAGTTAACTTGTACCTTAAAGGGTGTGATGCTTCCAAAGTGGCTGCTGGAAGAAGATGTGTCGCCTTTGGGTAGCCGTTGAAGGATTTGGGAAAAGTTGTCAATCATCACGTTCCTCTGTCACTTGAGGGCTTCTTCAAGCAACATTTTGAAAGGATCTCCTGCCCCCTTGTCTTTATTCTCTTCCGCCATGGGAGGTTCGATCTGCAAGGCTGGTCTTGCAAAGGTTCAACTAGTTTGAGCCCTAACTCCTTATATCCCAACTTTGTTGGGGACATGCAAAGAAAAAAAGAGAAAGAGCAGATCGCTTTGATACCACTAATATGAAATTAAAAATGAACTCAAAAAATCACAAATATAACCATAAATACAAAGATGCAGTAGAAATAACACTTCATTTCATTAATATCAAACACTGAAATATGCTTACAAACAAAAATGGAAAAAAACTAGCTCGGGTGATGGTAGCTTATCTCAGAGAAGAGATGTGGTGGCTACATGCCTCTGAACTGTGTTATAATGAGGGTCGAAGGCCTATTTATTATTGAGAAAGAATAGAAAACCCTAAACATCCAAAAACCTAACCCTAGGAGATGCAGAGCCAAAAATGTGGGCCTTGTTTGGGTAAATTGGTACATCAAATTTTCGGGGTCGTAACTTTGGCATACGATCTCCGTTTGGCTATCATAATACCTCATTTTGAAGAACTCAAAGACGAGGTCGAAAACAAATTGGTAACCAATTTGGGACTTTTCCAGTCTCTCTAGTTCCCCTAAAACCGTGTTTTAGTCCCTCAAAATGACTTCAAAATTTTAGGACTCGAAAAACTGCCAAAAATAGTAAGTTGTGCTACAATTAAGGAAACTGAAAAGAAACAATGGTGGGGGTCCAAGTGTAATAGGTGGGTGGCCACCAATATCCACCTGGATCACTGAGGAGTTTGAGATATTCAATAGAGACATACATGTTTGCAAGTTGAAGAGAGCTCTTTATGGGGTTAAGCAGGCACCAAGGGAATGGTATGCCCAGATATACAATTACCTTCTCAAATTGGGCTTAATCATGATTGAAGTTGATCCTAACATGTACTATATTTTGGTTTAGGAGCAATCTCTCATTCTTGTGCTATATGTTGACGATTTGATATTGACAGGCGATGAGGAGCTCATTCGTGATTTCAAGAGAGATCTTATAGAGGAGTTTGAGATGAAGGATGTAGGGATGATGCACTATTTCCTTGGGTTGGAGGTTTGGAAGGGTGATGGAGAGATATTCTTGGGATAGGGCAGGTACATGCAAGAGATTCTCAAGAGGTTCCACGTGTAAGATTGCATGCCCATGACCACACTTCTAGTTATAAATTGGAGGAAGGTGGACACTACCAAAGGTGAGTAAGTAGATGTTACTTTATATAGGCAACTCATAGGGTCTTTAATGTATCTAATAAACACACGACTGATTTTATTCACAATTAACCAGTTGAGCCAGATTATGGTTGAGCCAACCAAAGTGCATTGACTTGATGCTAAGCACAGGTTGAGGTATCTCAGGGACACAACAAATTATGTGTTGTTATACAGGTAGGTTGATGATTGAGTCTTTAGGGATTCACAAATGTAGATCACGAAAGGGGACGTTCAAAAAACATGAAGAGCACTTTAGGTTGCACTTTTAGTTTTGAATCAACAGTTGTTTCCTAGTTCAACAAGAAGTAGAGATCAGTGGCATTGAGCTTAGCTAAGGCTGAGTACATGGATGCCAGCTTGGTAGCTTCCGAGGATATTTGGTTGAAGAAGCTACTTATTAGGTTATTTAGTCATAGGTTGGAGCCCACAATCATAAACTATGATAATTAGAGCTACATCAAAATCTATAAAAATCCATTGTTTCATGACCACTTCAAGCACATCGAGATCAGGTTCCACCATATAAAAGATTGTGTTCACAGGGGTAAATTTAGACTCCAATACATGCCTACAAAGGATAAAACACCATATATATTGACCAAGGCATTGGCAAGGGGTAGATTTTTCTGCTCTAGAGATAAACTGGGTGTAGTACATAACACCTTCCTCTCTAAGAGGGAGTGTTAATTGGAGGTAGAGATGGAAGGGTTATGCTAAATTTAGAAATGCACTAAATTTGGTAAGGGAACCACAAGTGAAGCTAAGGCGTAGTTTAGTTTTTCTTATCTTGACTTAAGAAAATTATAATTTTCCTATAGTAAAAAAAGAGAAATCTCATCCATCCATTGAGTTTTAATCTTAGTTGTTCATGGAAGATGGAAGGCCAAGTCGACTTTATAAGGAGAGAAAGGGTGCAAACTTAACATATTGTTATGCACTAGAGACTTGTGTGTTCAACTCAGCGAAGAATGGTTTCCAGTTCAACGCATTAGGGCAGAGAGAGAGGCCAAATAGCCTTAGTGAATCCTTCATCCAATGTGCATCCCTTGCAAGGCCAAGTTAGCTTACGCAAAAGGGGCTGAATTAGCCTATATGAGTCCATACAACTATGCATGGAAGGAGCCCAAGTTGGTTAGAAGTGTGTAGATCAGTGTGTTGAGGGTCAGCGAATTGAAGGGAAAATTTTCCCAATATTTGTAATTAATTTCTAAGATTTCTTTATCGAGAAAAATAATAAAACACACGAGTTGGCCAGTTATCCCTAGTTGGGGTTTCCTGGGTAATATGTGGTGTCTTATTTATTCTATGCTTGTGCCTTCATGAATTTATTTTTCTGTTGCTATTATTTGTTAGAATAATAAACATATTTAGTAAAAGTGTTTGGAGTTCAGTTTTCAGTTTCTTTATCGCAAATTTTTTATTCAATTAACATATGGGTATTAGAAATATACCACATACTAGAATTCACCTCTTTCTCTTTGATGAATAATTAATAAGCCCTACAAAGTCTAGGGTCCATTTTCAAAAGACTCAACAAGAAATTTTGCTAAAACAGAATTTCATCTGCTACTATTGGATGACCCATTCATTAACATCTATCACAACGCTTTCTCGCTAATGTGTCCAAAATCTAGTTGATGAAAGGTAAAGGAAAATGATATTTTAAGGTTTATTTCTTTAACTCTTGATAGTGAACATAAATTCACCATTTTCCATTCCTATGAGGAATAATTTCCAAGGGTGAAATCCATTGTCTGTCCATAATAAGGTAGATAAAATGTTACATTTTATGTAGTACTTCTTTCACTATCTCTTTTAAAATTGGATTCATTCTTATTTGGGGTTGCCTAACAAGTTTAGCATTGCATATAAATATGATGAATGCATGTATCTATATGGATACCTTGCATATATGTAATTTAGGAAAATGCATTGGAATATTTCTATAAAATCCGATTAATTATTTTTCCTAGGACTTTATGTAAGGAAGAATTAATAATTAAATATTTCTTGGGATAAATTTCAATGGTTTGATCATAATAATCTTATATAGAATTCACATGAAGTATGGTCTAAAATAAAAAATTTAAAGTATTCATAGTACATGACTCCTATTTTTTTTTGTTTGAAATGATGATCAATGGAAAGTTGTTCAAAAACTAATGGCTACCCTAAAAAATTGGGATTAGAGATAGAATGATTGAGTAGAATTTCATTAGTATTATGTTTAAGATTCATAGCCTGTGAATTTGTTAAAATAGGTTTAGAGGTAGATAAAATGTTACATTTTATGTAGTACTTCTTTCACTATCTCTTTTAAAATTGAATTCATTCTTATTTGGGGTTGCCTAACAAGTTTAGCATTGCATATAAATATGATGAATGCATGTATCTATATGGATACCTTGCATATATGTAATTTAGGAAAATGCATTGGAATATTTCTGTAAAATCTGAATTGATTATTTTTCGACTTTATTTAAGGAAGAATTAATAATTAAATATTTCTTGGGATAAATTTCAATGGTTGGATCATAATATTCTTATATAGAATTCACATGAAGTATGGTCTAAAATAAAAAATTTAAAGTATCCATAGTACATGACTCCTAATTTTTTTGTTTGAAATGATGATCAATGGAAAGTCATTTAAAAACTAATGGCTACCCTAAAAAATTGGGATTAGAGATAGAATGATTGAGTAGAATTTCATTAGCATTATGTTTAAGATTCATAGCCTGTGAATTTGTTAAAATAGGTTTAATTACTTCTTCATTGTAAACAATCTCATCAAGCCATAATGTATGCTCTAATTCATTTAGGTTTGGCAAGGGGTAAAGTTTGACTTGTTTATCTTTTGTACCATTTGTGATTGTCATGTTTTTGGATTAATAGATAATAAATGCATTAATTGTTTCCAGCCAAGGTCTCCCTAAAATCAAAGGATGTATTAGATTAGATTTGGGTTGGAGAATGACAAAGTCTATGACGTATTCCTAGGAATACAAAGAGACAATATTTTCTTCTATTACATCCTTAGGTTTAAATTTAGACCTATCACATAATTCCAAATTGTGAGTGTTGGACGAAGATTGCATATTTTTAGATGTTCCATAGTTTCCACTATCATGACATTGATATCTACACCTAAATAAGTTAGAATATTTGGAATAGAAAATTTGTTGGTGAAAATTGTTACAATTGGAACTCCTGATCAAAATATTTTTCTACAGTAACTCTAGTTGGGATAAGACTTGTTAAATTTTTGATAACATGAATAATTTTTGGGTTAGCGTTTCTTCTTCTTGATTTTCTAATGCATAATTCCCAAATTGTTTCGCACATATATGTATATCTTTTGTATATTTTAGCAAAGGAATTTTAATGAAAATATTTTTGAGTTCATTCAAAAAGTAAAACACATAAGAAATTACGAATTTCTCCACATTCAACCTTCCTGGAAAGGGAGGTGATTTGGATAATTGTGACTGTTCTTATTGAGGTTCAAATTATTTCTTAAAATTTTTGTTTTCGGTTTCATTAGATTGAATAAATTGTTCCTCGTTCTCATTTCGTTCAATGATTACAAGTCATTTTTGGTGGAGTACTTTTCCGAACTTTAAATGGATATGTTTTAATTGTATAGGTGTTATTAGATATGAGGGGAATGTTTCCACTTCAACATTATAAGTAGGTCTATCTATTTTGTTGTTAGGATTTTCTATTGGCTAGGAAGGTAGTTGAGTAGGTCACATAAGTGCAAGGAAACTTTTAAGGATGAAAAATTATCTTGAAGTTTAGAAACATTGGTGAACCTCACTAGTCCCTAATATGCAAACTATAAAATGTTTATTGATGTATCTATAAAATTATCCAAATTTATAATGATTTTATATATACTCTCTATATAATGTTTGCGATTTTTAACGTAAAACAATTTTATATTGTAAAATTTGGGCAAATCATTTTTATAGAAAATGGAAATTGGCAAATCTTTTTTTTTGGAAAAATCATGGAAAATTAGCCCACCCGCAAATATTAGCCCCTAAAATTTTCCATGCATAAGTGGTTGGTTATGTGGTAATTGTAATGGATGTGATTGAGTTATTTGTGGATGTTGAGGAAGTAAAGAATACACTCACTATATTGGCTAAGGATATTGTGAGAATGGGAGTTGTTATTGTTGTGTATATTGTTATTTCTAATATAGTTGTGGAGGAAATGGTTGTTGTTGATATTCCTATTGTTTTTCCTTTATTGAGGAGACCATGCTTGCCAAGGCATATGATCATTCCATGTTGTTTGGGTATGATATCGATTATAAAATGTAGGAAATTGATGAGTAGTGTCTTGAAACATGTTGTTTCTTATGGTTTCCAAGGCCACATAGGTGAAATACAACAACGAAATTGTGTTACTTCACTTTCCCCTTGGTACACTTCCTTTAGTTCATGCAATATTGGACAATATTTCAGTGAATGCCTTCCTATGCTAATACCACAAAGTTGAATGTTATTAAAAGGAAAATGCCTAAATGGTTGTTTTTTCCAACTTTTGGGATAGAAAATTGATAATATTGCATCTTGTTCTTCCTATATTTTCTTAGTTTTTAATGTGTCTATTTGGGAACTAAGTGTACTAAGGAGATCAACTTTGAAATTATCCAATATATTTCTTCCCTTGTTATACTTCCTATAGATGATTTAATGACTTTAGAAAGAGTTTCTATTCGTCCCTTGCTAGATTAGATTTTCCTCTTGAGTATTCCCACATAACTGAGAAATTTTGTCAAATGGCAAATAAGAAATATCTCTAGATCCCATGAGATTAAGTACATCTATGAATTATTCTCAGATACATTTTAGAAAAATTGTTGAAACAGTATCTTGGTTCAAAGAACTTTGTTTGGATTTTTTCAAATTATATGAAAACCATTCTAAATAATCTTCTAAACTTTCATCTTCTTGTTGTGCCATTATGAAAATATCTTCTTTTGAATCTCTAGGCCTATAATATGGTTGATATCTTTTAAGATTTTCTATATATCATTCTAATATCCAATAATGTGTTTTCCTAATCTCATGAACCATTTTAAAGCATCTCCTTTGAAGCTAGCAGGGAATAAATGATGTTTTTTTGTATCATATGCATAACCATAAGTAATACATAAAATATCAAATTCAAATTGAAAAGAATTAGGACATTAGTTACCATACAATAGAATTTCGACGAAATTGACAATTGAATATTTTTCATTTCAACTTCATGACCAAGGATTGTAGTTGTGTCAAGAACAGGAAACCCAAAAGTTACTTCATTTTCTTCTTCTTCTCTTCCTTTCACTACTCTTACCCTTGCTTCTTCCACATTGGATTCTCTTCCCTCACC
Organism: Pinus taeda; assembly: GCA_000404065.3. Lineage (NCBI taxonomy): Eukaryota > Viridiplantae > Streptophyta > Pinopsida > Pinales > Pinaceae > Pinus > Pinus taeda. Next base: position 96,810 of record APFE031242605.1, read on the forward strand.
TTCCACCATTTTACTTTCCCAAAAGACCCTAAATTCCTTAGTCCAATGTTATGGAATATCCTATATTTCTCTACTAGATTTACTTGATTGTATTTTTCCGTGTGTTGACATTTTCACAATGAATGTTTATTTATGTTCCACTTGATTTTTTGTACTTAGGTTGGTAGTTATTGTGGGGTGGGGTGTGTTGTTTCAACTAGAGTGGTTTCACTTATTATTATAACAAATATTTCTTTACTATCTCTTCGTGTGATTAATCTATACATATAGTACACTCATGATTAGGACTTGTAAAGAATATAATTTATAGGTTCTTACCTCTTGTCATGCCCCATTCACTCTTCCTTGTGTAAAATGTTTGTAATGAAAATATAGAAATTGATAAAGCCTAAAATAATATAAATTGAACTAATTCCTTTAGAAATTTCTCGAAAATGGTGCAAAACTGTAAGGTAACTTAAGTGCATAGGTTTTGGAAAATTTAATTATAAGACAAAGTTTGTTATTTTGTGAAGGGCAGATACAATATGCGAAAAATTAGCTTGCGCAATTTCTTAAAATCATATCTTTACAAGGTATTCTGCTTACAGAACTAAGTTTCAAAAGTGGTAGATATCTAAGTATTACATACTATTTTGATTTGAAATCATATAAATTCAAGTTACAAGCATGTTTTTTTAAATATAATTTATGACACGTAATTTTCTTGGAAATTAGCTAAGTTTGTAATCCAATGAATAAATTTTCATATGAAAATCAATAGAAGCAATCAAGAATTTTGATCTATCACAGAAAAAAGGAATTAAATGTAGACATACTTCAAAGGCTCAAGCACACTATTAAAATAGAATTGAATCCCATTTTCCAATCATGATTTATTGTAGTTACAATAGTGGAAACATATGTTACAATGTTTTATCCAATTCTATGGATTGGAAGACTGTTGTGACAATACTCTCATCAACTACTTCAATGTTGATTAGAAGAAACTACTTTATAGAAATGAATTGCAACTATAAATCATATATATTTTAACCTATATAATTAACACAAAACAAAGTGATAAATTATTTTAATCTATGTTCACATTAACATAAATAGAGTATTCAATCTATACTATAAACTTAGATCATACTAGAACTCTGATAATGTAATACATGAAAAGAAAATCACAATGAGATACAACATGAACCGAATAAGGGGGCACTTCAAATCTAACACATGTTGTATTAGCATTTACAACATTAAAAAGTCTAACAATTGCATAACACAGGCCTTGTTATTCAAATCTAAAATTAATTAGAAATTCATAGAAAGTTTTCTTCATACTCTATACTCTTGTTTCCTACCTCATAAGCCTACCCTTATCCATGGTTTTTACAAACTCAAATCATACTATTTACGAAATAATGTGTTGTACAACAAGAATGTGGATCTTGAGTTTTCCATTTGTATGAAAATTAGTGTATTGAAACAAATGATAAATATCTTGATGCTTCCAACCTACTTTATAGAGTTTTGCATTAATTGGATCAAATCATAATCACCAAAAATATTTGATTTGTATTTCTTATTTCTACAATTGCTATGTTGATCATGCATTGATTGAGGGATGTTAAATATTTTTAGGAGGACCCAAGGGGAATTGATCCATGCCATGAACACTAAAAATAAGCCTCATGTCACCAATTTGGATTTAAACAGTAACAACTAGCTAAACCATTGAGGAATTACCATAATCTACAAATTTCTGCAATTGATGGTTAGAAAATCAAATTTTAACATGTAACTTGTTAAATTAGGAATTAAAGAAAAATAGTAACTCAATATATGCCTTTTTATATTTTTATCATGAAGAATTTGGAAAGATTGAATGTACTTAAAGGTCACAAAAGAGGAAAAGGGGTAAAATTAGATTAGTTCATAGTGCAAGATGATAACCTATCTCCTTGGGATGGGTCACCTTGTGCCACATCACCCAAAAAGGATCAGAGCTAGTTTTCTTCTATACAAAATCAAAGTTGTGTTAATGAGCCAATCTGTGAGTGGAAGTGTAATACCTGGCGTTTTACCTCCAAATTGTAATGTATATGTAATAATTAGGTTGATGAGTTGGTGCATATAAAATAAGTTGGCGAGCCATTTTCTATTGAGGCCTATGTCCTCTATATGTATAAATGTGCTAGGCCAGTGGGCCAATGTATATATGTGCCTTACGGCTAGAAGGCCTGTGTTAAAGGGCCAGGGAGCCTGTATTGTGAATGTGCACATGTATTAAAAAAAGAGAACACCGCAGCTGCAAAATGAGGGACGAAAAAGATATGGGGGGTTGGGACTCCATCGTCAGAAAAGTGTGTTCATATATTATAAATTATATGTCATTAAAAATATAAAAGTAATGGGTACCATGCCTTTAGAAAGGTGGTTGCAAACTTCAGATAGACAAGGATCAGTGGGGACATAGGGCCTGAAGGGTACCTGGAGATCTTTGAAGGTAGCAAGAACTCTTGTAGCTATATTGTTTTGCACATACCTAGTTGGACAAGTTGGCCACTTTGGATGTAGTGGCATAGCCTAAGGGATTGTGAGTGCAAAGAAGGAGGTGCACTACTTGAGTGTTGGGTTGATTAAGGATGTGAGCCGATTGGTCGGAGGCCACTACGTTTTGGTACCTTGGCCTTGTTTGTATTCAGTACTGAATATGTACTTGGGTCAAGAAGTAGTTGCCAAAGTGGAGTCACGACGCCAACTTAGAGGTTACTAGATGTTGAGAGAGTTGGAGTAATACAATTTATGGCTAGGTTGTACATTCGAGCCCTACAACTGTTTTATAAATTTCAGTAGATAAACAACTAACACCCTTATGTTGTTTACATTTTATCATTCTTATGCCTATATATATGTGTGTGTGTGTGTGTGTGTGTGTGTGTGATACTTTGTGGTGTGTATATAAAATAGTCATAAATAACTTGCTAGATTGGGTAGTAAGGGTGTTATAAATGGTATCAAAGGCCAGACTGCAATATTATGCCTACATAGCCCGACCAAATTTTTATAGGTTGCCCATCTAGTGTTACAAAATTCTATCACGAATGTTCACATGTTATCCTAGCCACTGTTAATTAATGCATCAACTCCATGCAACCCAATCTTTATTGAGTATCCTAGGAAACCATCTTCTTATTCTTCTACCATGAAAACTTACTATGCAATTGAATCCTCAATCAATTCCATCAGTGTTTGGAAAGCTGATCAGATTATCAGAGAACAAAATCACACTCAAAACATATCTCTTTCATTACTAAACACTGCAATTTATAGAGGTTTTCAGCCACAGAGGAGCAATAACTGCGTCAAATGAATTTATTATCCACTGACACTAGCTTACTGCCTAACAGTGATCGGCACTGTCTGAACAGTGAGCGGCGCCGTTTGTGATTAATACCTGACACCTCCCCTTAATCACGATCTACATGTTAACTTGCCTGTTGGTCTAAGTCTCAGCTAGGCTTACAACATAATTTGGATTTTCTACAACCCACAACTTACTTCTACACATTTCAAATTTAGCCTTTCCAAGAGGCTTGGTGAATATGTCAGCCACATTTTCATTTGTATTACAATATGATAAATCAATTTCTTTTGATTGTAATTTTTCTCTTACAAAATGATGTTGTGTGTCAATGTGTTTTGTCCTTGCATGATATATAGGATTGTTTGCCAATTTGATAGTGCTTTGATTGTCACATCTGATTACTGTAGGTGCTTGTTGTGTTTCTCCAACATCTTCAAGTATCATTCTAAGCCATATTGCTTCAAAGGTAGCACCGCATAATGCTTTATACTCAAGTTCAGTGGATGACAAGGAAACAGTTGGTTGTTTCTTACTGCTCCATGATATTGGTCCTGAACCAATATTGAACACGTATCCAGTAATAGATTTCCAGCCCAGTCAAAATCAGAATAACCTGCCAATTCAACATCAAACTCATTAGTATACATAATACCAAAATTAAGTGTTCCTTTCAGATATCAAAGGACTTTCCTTGCTGCTTTCCAATGGCTTTCACAAGGCTTAGCTATGAATTGACTAAGTATGCTGACAGAATATGCTATATCTGACCTGGTAGTGGTGAGATAGTTCAGACTTCCCACCAGTTGACGATACAAAGTTCCATTCACCTCTTTGGTTCCATCATCACTGCACAATTTGACATTATGTTCTAAAGGAGTAGATGTTGTCTTGCATTCAATCATATTGAACCTTTTAAGGATTTCCCTTGTATATTTACTTTGTGTCATTAATGTCTTACCAGATTCCCTCCGAACTTCAAGACCTAAACAATAATGCAATTCACCAAGATCCTTCATCTCGAATACATGTGACAACTGAATTTTAATTTCTTCAATCAACTTGCATGCATTCCCTATTATGATAAAATCATCACAATAACCAATAAATATGCACTTAATGGACTTTGCATCAAGTTTTCTTCTTTCATCTTTTGGAATATGAGCAAATGCCTTGCAACCAAAAACTCTTAAATGACTCACTTTTGGTTTGTACCAATAAAATGCTTCAAAAGGTGTTTTAAGCTCTAAACTTTTGGATGTGACTCCTATTTTTCAAATAAACAACAGTGTTAATAGCTTCAGCCCAAAAACCATAAGAGATATTTTTACCTTGAAGCATACTACGTGCACATTCAACTAGTGTTCTCTTTTTTCTCTCAGCAACTCCATTTTGCTGAGGTGTATGTGGCACTATAAATTATTACAAAATCCCATTGCTTTTACAATATTGATTAAATTCTCTTGATTTGTATTCTCCCCCCCCCGATCAGATCTCAAAATTTTGATGTAATTACTAATTTGTTTTTCCACCATACTCTTAAACTCTTTAAAGTACTAAAAAACATCACTCTTCTTTCTTATGAAATAAACCCATGTATACCTAGATCTATCATTCCACAAAAATAAGAAAATACCATGCTCCACAATAGATCTGTTTGCATAGGTCCACATACATCAATATGAATTAATTCAAGTATTTCCCTTTGCCTTTTTTCTTTATGTATAGGAAATTCCTCCCTATGTTGCTTGCCAAGCACACATGCTTCACATTCAACATGATCATTCTTCAAGACAGGAAGACCTTCAACCATTGCATTCTTTTGAAGTAGCATTGAATCTTTGTGATTTAGATGTTCATACCTTTGATGCCATAAATCTACTGTTGATATTGTTGTAGATGCCAACGCTTGATGACTTTTCCTCGTCACATTCAACTTATACAAGCCTCCAACTCTGGTACCTGTGGCAATAACCTTGCACTGATCTTGAATGTCTTTCACCACACACTGTGATTTAACAAATTACACCTTCAAATCGTGGTCAGCAATAGTAGAAACAGAAATTAAATTATTTTTGATACCAGTAACATACATCACATTATGGATCTGTCTCTCTTGTCCATTAGGTAAATTCACATCTATTACTCCATAACCTTTAACTTTAAGTGATCTGTTATCTCCTAGATAAACATATGTTCCATCAATGTTTTCATAATATTCATCAAACCACTCCTTATTACAATACATATGGAACGATGCACCAAAATCAATGAACCAAGCATTCACATCATTGTTTTCCACAGACAATGCAGCATCAGAAACAAACAATTTAAGATTTTTAAATCTATCACTGATTGGGGTGTCTTTGTCCACAAAATTTCCATTATGCCTTCTGTTTTTTTGCCTAGACTCATTATATTTCCTTTTATAGCAATCTTTAGAATGATGCCTAGGTTTACCACAATAATAACAATCATCATTTCTCTTATCATGGATTGGAAATTCAGACTGTGCCATAGCTTTCTGTTTTGCTTGAAACTTGCCTCCTTTGTTCTTGTCCCACGGCTTGCCTCTGTGTGAATGTTTGCCCTTGGCTACCAACGCCAGATCTGAACTACTAGAGCCCAAATTAAAGCTCTTCATCCTCTCCTCTTCTTGTAGAAGAATTCCTTTCAATTCATCAAATGTAGGGGGCTTCTCTCTAGCTGAAAGACTTAAAACAAAAATTTGATAATCTTGCACTAAGCCATTTAATGTGATGGTGACTAGGTCAATACTAGACACCTTTTCACCAATATCTCCTAACTTATCACTTAAATCTTTGACACGAGATATGAAATTGCTTATATTTTCATTTGCTTCCATTTTTAAAGATAAAAGCTTAGTCTTCAAAAACAAGATCTGGTTTGTATTTGTTGTTTCATACAAACCCTTCAACATATCCCATGTTTTTTTTGATGTTTTGCAATCTCTGTGTGAGAAATAATGTTGTCCTTTACGGACATACGCAACAACACCTTTGCTTTCGTCTCCCTTCTATCCCAATTTGGAATAGAAGCTGCAACAGTGGGTTTGGGCTCATCCCGACTCATAATGGATCACAAATTATAATCTTCTAAAATAGTCAACAACTTGAATTTCCAATTCACATAATTTTCTCTATCAACTTTGGTGGATTCATTCAAATAAATATCAGCCAACAAATTTGACATTAAAAAAAAAAAACAAAAAACAAAACTTTCTCCAATCAACAAAATGCCACCAAATCTAAATCCAAGTACACCCAATTTCACCAAATCCTATAAAACTTTCACCACATATACACCATAAACATTTTTTCTAACTCCTCATTATAAAAATTCTTTTCACCCCTTAAAACAAAAATGAATATTTAATAAAAACTTATATCTGCATAAATAAAAACCAACTCAAACATTGAGTTGCCTTCCAACAACGATTTTTGTTTTAATAATAACATCAAACTTTTAAAGACACTGCAAAAATATGAAAGACACTGTGCATCACTGCCACAGTGAAACAAAAAATGCACCAATGGACTCGTTCAACGCAGCCTACCCTCCGCAGCCAGAATTTTCACAACTGTTCATGGCTGCAGGGTTACAGAGCCCTCACTACTCCTCAACGCCTTCTTCTTTACATGGAGCTCAACTCAATGCGCAGCAATTCACATGGCTCTGATAGCCTCTCCCACAGCTCAGCTCACCCTAGCTCTGTCTCCTCACAGCTCACCTGAGCTCTGATACCATATCAGAGAACAGAATTGCACTCAAGACATATCTCTTTCATTACTATAGAGGTTTTCAGCCACAATGGAGCAATAACTGCGCCGAATGACTTTATTATCTACTGACATTAGCTTACTGCCTAACAGCGATCCGCGCCGTTGAACAGTGAGCGGCACCGTTCGTCATTAATACCTGACACAGATCCTGTCAACGTTCGAAATCAGAACCCAAGAGCAATCTGACTGCTTTGTGCCAGGATGGACAATTGAAGGAGGCTCATGGTGTTCTTCACATCATGAATCACCAACAGATACTGGTGGACTTCAGTGCGTACGAAAATTATGCGAGCCAGATGCATGCTAAGTGTCCAACAAAATTTATCCACCACATAAACGCCAAGCGCTTGAAAAAAATATAATGCTATGATTAGAGCCTACGTCAAGAATGAAAGCCATGAGCAGATTTGAATTGTATCACCAGATGTAGAGGCTGGGTGTTGAACCAAACAAATTTACTTTCTTCTTGTACTCAAGGCATGCGTTGGTTTATCATATTCATAAGAGGGTAGGGAAATTCACGGTCACATAGATAGATATGGGCTTATTTCTGATGTTTTCGTGGTGACTGACATGATGGATGTATTATTGACAATGCACTGTATGTGTTTGATAAAATGTCTGAAAGAGACGTGTTGTCATGGATTGCGATGTTTGTGGGTTATTGCCAAAATGGACACCCTGATGAGACATTGGTGTTGTTTCTTCAGAAGCAAACCACCGGCATCAAGCCCAACTCAATTACTATTTGTATGCACAAAATGGATGCGCAAATGAGGCGTTGATGCTTTATCATCAAATGTAATTTGTAGGTTTCAAGCCTAACTCGGCCACTGTGATGACTATGGTTTCCGCCTATGCTCATTTATCATCTCTGCAATAAGGTAAACGCTTTCATTCACACATAATCAACAGTGGACTGGACTTTGATGTTTATGTGGAAAACAACCTGATTGACATGTATTGCAAATGCGAGGATATAGAGGTAGCACACATATTGTTTTATGAAATTCTCAAAAGAGATGTGGTCTCATGGAGTGTAAGAATTTCTGGCTATGTTCAGAGTGGACTAGGTCAGGAGGCCTTGACACTCTTTTGTCAAATGCATAGTCTCTCATGAATGCAATGATTTCTTGGTATACCCAAAGTGGCCATGCTGACGAAGCCCTTGCACTCTTTAATGAAATGCTACTGACCATGGTGAAACCGATGCTATCACCACGGCCAATGTGCTTCCATTATTTGCATATTTAGCGGCTTTGCAAAAAGGAAAGTCGATCCATGGCTACAAGTTGCCATTTCCTTTGGGCTTATTAGCACAAGCCTTGGAACCCTTATACAGATTACAAAAAAAAAACTGCTTGGGTGTGATGATTTCCATGCTGCCACTAAGTTCATATCAAATATTGTCAATCGTGAAATTACTGTGAGGGATGCAAAACATTTCAATCATCTCAAGGATGGATTGTGTTCCTGCAAGGATTACTGGTAAAATATTGCTTTAATAAAAACTAGTACAAGTGTAGAGAACTACGTATTGGGCGTATCAGTTTGTTGGATTTACACATTGGGCATAACTGTTATACACTTTCATGAAGATGTTTTCATTATGAGATATAAATTGTAAAGGTTGTGAAACACAAAAAGGGTGATTTTTGTTCTCCTAAATTTGGTGAATTATCGTATGAAAGGACTATATAAACTGTAACTAAGTGCATAATTGATATTCTTGTCCATTTTCCCTATTTGAATGAGGGAGAAGGTTTCATTTGAAAAGAGATAATTGGAGCCAGGTTCCAGTCTGCGGTGAGCTTCACTAGGCACCTGTGAAATTCACTTAAACTCAAACATTGAGCTAGGAGATTGTCTAGCTCAACATCCTTTTCACTTGGACCCTTTGATATTGGATATTTTGTACTACTTTCAAATGTATATCATGTGGTTTGTAGATGAGATGGTGTAACAAATATGAGAACAATGATTGAATACTAGGGTAATGAATAGTTTTTTTAATTCCAAAACTGCAAACTTTGAACCGGCCTGCTTGACTTAACAACGTCTCTAGATCATCAATGCAACTGTTAAAAATGTAAAATCTTGTATTTGTGACCTCAGAATCATTAAATTTGAGATTCCAGATCATCAATGCAACTGGAAAGAATGTAAAATTTTGTATTTGTGAGCTTAGAATCATTAAATCTGAGATTCCAAATATCCGGTGGCATTGCTTGATTGGTTTGAATAGTTGAATTTGATTACATTTTCCTGTTGGCTATCATCTAGTGGAGATTTCAGTATTAGGACCTTAAGGTATTTCATTTGGTGTTAGTCATTGGTTTTCTTTTATGGGAATGAGAGTTGATGTAGTAATTCAGGCTGAGGCCGAGTCTGCAGTGATTGTTGTAGATGACAAACCTGAAATCAAGGAATCAGATGTAATTCTTACTATAGGCCCTAGGAACTTGAAGTTGGCATGCCAAACTGTGTAGAGATGGCAAAGATTCTCAAAATAATTTTGAAGGGTGAAAACATGGAGGATAATATTGACTTTGATCATATAGCTACCTTATGTGAAGGAAACAATGGTTCTGAATCCTGATATTAGATAACTTTGCAAGCAAGCAACATATATCCCAATCATAGTTGTTGGATCAAGAAAAGGATGGTCGTCTAACTTCTTAGAGGCCAAGACCCTTGAAGCATTTAGATTTGGATAAAATTCTTTGTGTTTCAAAATCATCCATGGCTGTTGCAACTAAGTATTCAAATAGGAGGGAATCTGAATTATAGTCAAAGTAGGGGCCATCAAGTAAGTACTCAGACATTAGGCTATCCGATTTTCTGAGGTTTTTTGTTGTGTTTGGTGGCAGTTCTCGTAGAACAACTCCAGATCTTGAAATAAAGAAATATATTACTTTGAAAGATGTTAGAAAATTATAGATTTGGAAATTTCAGAGAATATGTATCTCATATCTATGAGTTTTTCCTCTATCCACTATAAAAATATTTAAAGGATTAAATTCATGTCAGAGGAATGTAAATCTGTTTGGCTAATGAATGCTATAAAAACTTTGAGATAATAGGTTTTTCTTGCACACTTTTATTGTTGGAAATATCACACAGCCAAAGCTTGTATGCTAGCGAACTTGGTGTATATCTAGTTCGGGTTATTTCAAAAAGGGTTACACTAAAAGTTGCAATTGTCTAACTTATAACCAGATTTTAACAGGGTCTACTTACAACAGCTTACTAGGACATTATTCGATGCTGTTTCTAAGTTCTATGACAGGCCTCACCCTCTGTTTGGTGTTGACTTTAATGTTGCAATTGTGAGCCTAATACTCTGTTTTCTTGATTGGAAATTCAAATATTATATGGTAGACAAAAGCATCGCTTATTCAGAAGAAACTATAATCTGAAGATTAGTATTGTAACTGTCTAATTTGACCAGCGAGCGATCAATCCATGAAAGTGTTCTTGTATGGTTCTTATGAAGAAACTGAAATGAACTCATTTAACCATACCTCTGTAATGAAGACGCCCTTGTGAAAATGGGGCTTGCGAGTGAGGTAAATAGACTATGGTGTTCATATTAATGCTGCACATAGGATTGGTGTTGCTAATACCTGCATTTTTTTGGAAAGTATGTTTTCTACAAGAGCTGAAAATGAAGTTGTTCAAGGATCTGTTGCCGCAGAGATGTGATCCTGAATTTTATTTCAACAAGTATACAACGATAATAAAATGTCTCTGTTCTACAAGCCATAGGTTCAGATCATTCTTGGCCCTAACTGGTTTGATTATCGTTTTTTCTGCATTGGATTCAATTTATGAAGTGGTTTTCCATCGCAAGGGAAACAACATTTCGATGTCAGATGAATTGTTGGGGTGCTTTTGAAAGCCAAGGATACGTTCTTCAAGATGGTCAACAAGGGAATATTAGCAAATAAGCAAACTTATAATATATTGATTAGTGGCCATTACAAGAAAGGGAAGTGAAAATGGAAGAAGCAGAATAGAACATGATTCAAATGATTCAGAAATGCTTAGTTCCAAATTTGATTATTTACACTACACTTATCAATGGAAATTTTAATCAACGGAGATTAGAGATGGCCCTGAGGCTATGGGAACAGATGCTAGAAAACGGTTTTCTTCCTGCTTCTCTTATCTTTACTTCAATGATCTATGGATTTTGCTAAAAAGGAAAGATACAAAAAACACAGCATTTCCTGAATGAAATGCTTGATACAGATTTGGTTCCTAGTGCTCATTTATGCAATATTCCGATACACGAAGTTTGTAAAAAAAGGTATCCTATCACAGGCTGAGATATATATTGGCATACATAGAGGCTTCGTGGGTTCCATTGCTTGGGGCTCATATAATTATAATATATTTGATGGCTCTAATGATTCATCGTCCTTTTTCTTTTGCCCAATTGAGTGCAGTGAAGTAAACACATGGAAATTGGGACACAATGGACAACTTATTGCACCTTATTTTGGTCTCTTTGATAGATATTATTTTCTCAGTTTGAGGTGGGAACCACCCGTGCTCTTAAAGGCAAATAAGGGGTAATGCCTCACTTGGTGACTCCATTGTGAGGGATCTATTAATTTTGGAAAATTAGACATCCATTAAATCCACCTAAGTCTGCAAAGAAGACATAATGGTCAATTCACTCAGTGATTGCAATAGATATCTAAGTTTGATACGTTGAATGAGATTAAAAGAGATTGAAAGAGCTCAACAGTGTGAGGATTTGAAACAAAACTTTGTTGTCTCTCCACAACAATTTTCAAAATTGAAGAGAAGATTCATGAGCCATATATGAAGAATTAAAATCAGCCTAAGAATCCAGTTCCATTTTCTATGACGAAATCCCTTTAAAAGGAGCATCACCCAGACATCACGTATAGGATGAAGGGCACCCCAATTCAAAGTTTTGACCCACCACCCAAGCTTAGCAGCCTGTGGTTGTTTCCTTCAAATAGAAATCGGCAATAGATGGCATATTTCCCAAGGATATATAACAGGAACAATATGCTGTACTGTTTAAGGATACAATTGGGCAATTTCACACTTGTTCTGGGCAGATTCCTGACTGCCGTAGGGCAGAGATTTCAAGGCAGAGTGATAGAAGAACTTGTATGCAGCTTATATGAAGTTTATGTACAGGTACAAGTGCTTCTGCATCAATGTTACTGGTATATCGAGTTCTTGAAATTCCTGGAGCTGGTAAAGCTATGTGTGCAGGAAGAAAATTATGGAGACTACAAAGGTCTTCACTGTGCTGGGAGAGAGGAAGGCTATACCTACCTCTGTTTCAAGTTCATCTTTTGTAGGAACATCTCTTTTGGCTACAAAATTAGAGCCATATTATTTGTGCAGGCACTATGGACATAGAACTATGGTTCTTTCTAAAAGGTGTTGTTGCAGGTACATGGTTTATAATGGTTCTAACATTGATTGGTAACAGATCTAACAATATTCAATGGTTGGATTCTCTATGTTTGGAATTTATATACCTGTATTCTTCAGGAATTAATTTTATACAAACATCTGACTCATATTCTATGGTAGTCCACATTGGCCACTTATGAATTTTCAGTCACCATGGTTTGGCTGCTTAGAGTGTTGCTCAACAGTTCCTTTGCTGGCTCGATTTTCATATGATACTTTGGACAACACCCTTATAAATGTCCCTTTTTTTTGGTTGCTTCATGCAGAAAAGATCTATGCAGCTTGAAGAGATGAGATATTGAAAGAGTGCTACCACTAAAACACAAATAGTAATACGATGTATGTATACCCAGCAATAAATCTTGTGTCAAGACTCAAAATCTATGAAGCAACTTTGTCATTTTCTGATACCATACCTGAATGGCTTAAGAAACAGTGTCAAGAAAATTTATATGGATGCTTTATTTGTCCACATTGGCCTGATGATGGGCACAGGAGATTCACTGATTTTTTGTACTCCATTGTCAACAGCTTATTGTAGGTTGGATAATTACTAAACTCCCGAGGCTTATGAAGCATATGAGGACAGAAATTATGCCAAATCTCTATGGTTGCACCAACCTTATTAATGGATTTGTAGCAACGGAAGAAGATTGAATTCTTAAGAGAATTGGTGAATTTTTGTTTGAGCCAAAGCTTGGCATCTCATGTGCTGAAGTCATCAAAATACCTATGATGAAGGAGAGATACAAGAAGCATAAACTATGTTGTGGGATTTGGAATCGAAGAGTTCAGCTACTGACACTTCAACTTGATAGATCATTTGATGATAATGGGCTTGATACAATTTCCATGTCAACAATTGATACAAATGGAATACTCTAGAGGGTTTGGTGAATCATACGTCAAACGCAATATACAAACTCTATTATTAGAATTTGAAGGCAAGAAGAATGCTATATGTTTGCATGTTTCAAGAACATAATTTCCTTGCACTAATTCATATATGCTGGTGCAAATAGCATGGAGTATTAACATCTTTCTCAATATTACGAATGGGTGGAGATTTTGTTTCCTTTCCATCATAACAGGATTTGAAGAGCTCTATATACATGAACTAAAGATATAGAGATGTACGTGGCTAGAACCAAGGTGGTGTATGAAAGGTTAAATACCTTCCGGTGGCAACTTGTCGAAGTAAAACACAACCATGTAGACAAGAATTTATTTATGAACGTAACTTTATTTTTGGGAAATAATTACATTTCTGACTTGCATAGCTTTCTCTTAATGGTTAATCAAGAAAGATTGAAGAACAAGCAAGGCATCGAATGAGTCCGTGGCAAACAACAGAGCTTGAGGTTGAAGAGTTTTTGAACTTATGTGGGCTTATAATGCACTAAGGATAGTGCATAAATAGCGGGGGCGGGGACTGGGGCGAGCGCAGGGAATGTAATACCCCTATTTTGACCCAAAATTATAATGCAAATGTAATACTTGGGCTGGTGAGTAAGTGCATACGAAATAGGCTGGTGAGCTGGGCTCTATTGAGGCCTGCATGCCTTTGTAGGTATAAATGTGTTAGGCCAGTGGGCTAGTTTATTGGTGTGCCTTAAAGCCAGAGCGCCCGTGTGTTAAAGGGTTAGCAAGCATGTGTGTTAAAGGGTTAGCAAGCATGTATCATGAACATCAGAGCTGCAGACCAAGGGATGAAAATAGTATGGGGCTCGGACTCTATGATCAGAAAAGTGTTTTTATATATTATAATATTATAATATATCATTAAAAATATAAAATTAATGGGTACCATGAGTTTAGAAAGGTGCTTCCCCTCTTTAGATGGATATGGATTAGTAGGGACAAGTGTTCTTGTGCGAGGGTCTCGAGGGTACTTGGAGAACCTTAAGCCAAAACACTGTGGACATCCATGGCCAGCATGATTGGTCACCTTGGAGGTAATGACACGCCCCAAGGGACTGCGAGTGTAGACAAGGGGGTGTATTACTTGGGTGTATGGCTGATGGGGGATGTGAGCTTGTTGATTAGAGGCTTCCAAGGTTTGGCACTTTGGCCCTATTTGTATTTGACACTAGCTCTGTACTTGGGTCAATAAGCCGTTGCCAAAGTAGAGTCATGGCCCCAACTCGGGGGTGGCTAACATTCGAGAGAGTTGGAGCAGCACAACGAATGGCTAGGTGGTACGTCCAAGTCTTACAACTAGTCGACTAATTTTAGTAGGTAAGCATCTAACACCCTTATGTTGTTTATATTTTATGACTGTCATGCCTATTATTATGTTATTTTGGGCTATGATATATGTATATGTCTATGTTATTGTGCTTCATGGTGTGTATATATATGGTCATGAGTGACACCACTCAATAGGGTAGCCGGGGGTGTTACAAGAAGGAAAAGAGGATTATAAAATTGATGGACTATTAATATCCACTTTTATAATAAAGGGTCCTCATTTTTAAAAATGGCATAATTTTTAGAAACCTAATCACCCCATGCAATAGTGAGCATAAGGGATTTATGTTAACTTTTCAGCTACAAACTCAACCATTTATGTAAAGTAGCTTCATGAGAGGTTCTTTCCCAAAGATAACACGAACCTTGATATTTGTGAATCTTTGTGCTTCATGGTGTGTATACATATGGTCATGAGTGACACCACTCAACTGGGCAGCCGGGGGTGTTACAGGAAGGAAAAGAGGATTATAAAATGGATGGACTATTAATATCTGCTTTTATAATAAAGGGTCCTCATTTTTAAAAATGGCATGATTTTCAGAAACCTAATCACCCCATGCAATAGTGAGCATAAGGGATTCATGTTAACTTTTCAGCTACAAACTCAACCATTTATGTAAAGTAGCTTCATGAGAGTTTCCTTCCCAAAGATAACACGAACCTTGATATTTGTGAATCTTTGTACTTCATGGTGTGTATATATATGGTCATGAATGACACCACTCAACTGGGTAGTCAAGGGTGTTACAGGAGGGAATAGAGGATTATAAAATGGATGGACTGTTAATATCGACTTTTATAATAAAGGGTCCTTATTTTTAAAAATGGCATGATTCTCAGAAACCCAATCACCCCAGGCAATAGTGAGCATAAGGGATTTATGTTAACTTTTCAGCTACAAACTCAACCATTTATGTAAAGTAGCTTCATGAGAGGTTCCTTCCCAAAGATAACACGGACCTTGATATTTGTGAATCTCTGCCCATACAAAGAAAATGAAACTACAAGCTAGAAAGAGATGAGAAACTATTTATTCATCTTGGTGGCATAGAGAGCAATAACCTAGCTCTTGAAATGATCTTTTCTAAGATTATCCCATGTGAGAGCTTAGTTGTAAATGAAGAGTTACATGAAAAGTTTTGATTTTGGAGGGAAGTTTAGTTTCCAATTCCCTACTCCCCCACCCACTAGGGAGTAGGGGTTAGCAAGAGTTCTTGAGTGAGAGCAACATAGCTAGATTTTGGAATGTATCTTCTAAGCATATTTGGGGCCCAAATCAAATGATCAAGTTGATTTTTGAGTATCATGAAATATTATGGAGATAGCAAGTGTATTCATCCATGTGGTGGCCTAAGTCGCCTTATAAATTTAGCTCTAGGTTGGATTCCCACCAAGGAAAATTTTAGGGGCGAAATTGTGCTAAACGACTATTTTTTTGGACACTTTTTGAATTTTTTTTTTGCCATTTTGGTTTAAAAATTGCATATTTTTTACATATATATGATTAAATGGATGATATTCACCAAAAAATTACCAATTTTAATAATAAATTGCATGTTTTTATTGAATATTTGCTTACATTCTATATGTATGAATTTTCAAACCAGAATAGTTGCGTACAAGACTATATATAAGAAAATATATAAATCTTTAAAAAATTCCCTGATGGAAGTTCATTCAAATGTGTTGTTGTAGGCATACCATTCAACTCAAATGCACAAGATCTTACCCAATGATGAACTATCTTTTTCGTACCTGTAGCCAACTATACCAACCAAGACTCTCCATGCACTTCTTTTCTCATGCCACCCTTATCCACCAGGTCAGGATTAACATAACTATAATTAGATATAGGATCAATCAAAATAGAAATAACTTGATCACAAGGCTTATCGACCATCTCGATGATAAATGCCTAGTGATTCACATGCCTGTTGTCCATAGCCACATAAATTCGAGGAATACTATGACCAACATCCCCAGTTGTTTGTGCCTCCTGAGCGCTATAGATATGAGGCCTACCTCCCTGGTATAATGGAAAATCCTTCTTATGATGATCTTTGCCACATATCCAACATTGCAATGGTGCTCTACTATCACCTCTAGTCTGCTACTCTCTAGGCTACGACACATGTCCCTTCTCAATTGCACTGAACTTCTTGTAAGGAGCAACATTTTCTTTCTCACCTACATCTTGAGGTCTTCCCCGTTTCGGTGGCCATTTTCCTTTTACTTTCTCATTTCCTTTCAAGTCACATTTAGGCTTAGCTTTTCACTTTGACTGGTCACAACAATGCTTCAATTTATAGATGGCTTCCTCTAATGATCTAGGCTCATGAAACTCAATATGGTCTCTATATGCTGCTTGCAATCCACTCATGAATCTATGAATGTCAACTTTCTTCTCCTTGAGATATGGCACATACCTCAACAACTCCAAGAAACTATTAGTGTATTCATCATATGTCAAAGAAACCATTTGTAGCTCATAAAACTCCTTAGCTCTATCATCATAGTACCTCTCTGATAGGCTACTTCTTCTTGAAGATGCTCTCAAAATCATTCCAAATCAAATCTTCTTCTCGAATACCCTTGACATTCTTCACATCTTCGACCAGATATCTGCTTTCCCTATAACACTGAAAGTGGCTATCTTAGCTTTCATGTTCTCAGAATAACTGTGCAATCCAAATAATTTCTTCATCCCAAAAACCCATTCCTTTGCATCTTTTGGCTTCTTCAACTCTCCATCAAATGCAGGAGGCTTGACTTTCTTAAACTCCTCAAGAAAATACTCACCTCTCCTATAAGGATGATGATGGTGATGGTTGTAACAGTGTCTCTTGGATGAGGAACTAAAATGATTCCCATACATACTAGTCCTCCTGTCAGGTGTATCCAGTGATTTTCCACCTCTAACTGTGTCCCCTCTATCCTATCTGTATCCAGACCAAGATCTGTTACCATAGGATCCATTATTTTTCTCTTCCTTCTCTTGACTAATTCTCATCTGTCCCAATTTATGTAACTCTAACAAGCTCTAAAGGATCACTTCATTAACCTCTATCTGCTTCTCCTAAGCCATTGCAAGTATTTCTTGAGCCTCAACCAACCTATCATTGTCTGCTTTGCAACTTCTGATCTCTGTCCTCAAGCTCCTCAATGTATCTACTATACAAGTAGAATACTCTTCTCCTTGCCACCCAACTGATCTGCGGGAAGAGTCATAAGAGTTTTAGTCTACCATTTTTCTGTCATCTTTTATTTCTCTTATTCCTGCAAGTATACCATGTCAGATAAACCAAATAGATACCAAAATCAAATCCATACCTTAGTGATGTCCAGGGGAGGATTATCTCATCTGCAAGATCAATCCACATTAGCATGTACATGTATAATCATAAATGTATCCATGCAATAATATAACATCACATCAACCTCATGCATGATCATACCAACTGTATACCTTGATCCCATACATGACAACCATAACCTTAACAACATCAAACTTGCCCAAAGAGAATGAAACCATTCTCTGATACCACCTTGTGGTATCAAATATGACCAAAAGAGAGCGCAACCGACTCTGATATGACCCTGTAACATTGTCTCCTCTCACATCTACCCATTTTCACTGGCTTGCTTGAGGTAAACATGAGATGAGGGACTACTATGATATGAATCAACCACCTAGATGACCTTAAGGAAATGGTGTTGACACATCTAGACCTTACTGACTTCCCACAGGTGCCACAGGACCCCAAGGAGTAACCCAACCCCTCTAGGTGTCCAATCCCTGAGACCACTCACCTTTTCGCTGGCCAAGTGCCCTAGTCACTCCATTTCTAAGGTCTCCATGTGAATATGGGTTCCCAGTCGTTCCCATAGGTTTGCATCAGTGTCACTGTTGCCTTTTTCTACCAGTGTTGTGCCAACGACTACGAGAATTAAGACTATTTTCTAGGGCTGAGGCTTAGGCTCTGCCCATAAAGTTATGAAACTTCTAGAACTCATAAAAGACATGAAGACAATGCTTGTAAACCAAAAAATGGAACTAGGACTTGACCTCACCATCCCCAACTGGGACTGACATTTTATCAAACACTTGGCAAATATGCAACCTACAGGTCATGAATGCAAGTCTAAACATAAGGGATTGAAAACTTATCTGAGGTTTAAAAGAAATGAAAACATGAAAAGATCCATTACTAAGATTTGTCATAAAACCATGCTTATAACCATCATATAACCAGATAAATTACCGTAAGAGAACAACCATTAAAACCACATAATAACCAATACATTTGCTTACCAAAATCAAGAGAAACTTATCTTTTATTAACCATAGGAAATTACCAACCTGGTTCGAGACTTACACATTCCACCCGACCATGGATTGGCTGAGCCAAATCTCTTTCCATACAATCACCCCTGTGCCATATTCCAAGCATGAATATGGGATATCATGGGATAAACCAATCCAAAGACAACCAAGGGAATCTAGAGGTTAAACCACCTCCACCCTTTCCATACTGTGATCACATCTAAACAATGTCGAAACCACAAAACCGAACTAAGCTTGGATGCCTCAAAATTTCCTCCCCATCCTTGATGAATTTTCCTGTCTCCACCATTAGGCTTTACCATTTATCCCACCATTACTAGTAAAGGAATTCCTAGGCCTTTGGGAATTTATTTGAGACCACCTCACCTTGGATTCTAAAATTGTGCGACTATCCAAAGATCAAATCGAGAACAATCCCATCACACCATGGCTATTCGGAAATGGAAAGGCTAGGCTAAAATCCACTGTCAAATCTCGACAAAATCCATGTCAATGATAGTAAAATAACCAAATACCAACATTCATATACCATGCATGTCAAAACCAGCTAGGAAATCACACATGCAATCTTTTATCTACAAGTATTCCTAATGTAGCTGCTTCATCTTTGCCTTCCTTTGCTTTGCTTTCTTTTCTTTTCCTTTCCTTTCCTTGCTTACTTTCTTTCTCCTCTTGGTGCTTTCTTGTCTCTGAGAAAAATTCTAACACTAAATTGACAAAAGGTTGACAAAAAACTACCAACTGATGCTCTGAGGTATTTTATTGACGAGGCCTCTAATTTCTTCAATTTTCAATTATTTTCCTTCATTTTCCTCCTCACATGCAACCTGTGACCTCTCACATTTCTTTTCTCCCAATTTCCATTATATTCATAAATAATGTGCCAAAAATACCTTTTTTCTTTTCCAAAGCCTTAGCCATTGCATTTGCCAATTTCCCCTTAGACATAAAACACAAATGATGGCCACTAGGATATTTTGCCCAATATTTAGCTTGGAATGAGTTTCCTTTGCCCATGGTCTTATTTTACCTTTATTAACTTCTATTACATGAACTTATAACCTGGGGTTGTTATAGACCCCTCCCACTTAGGGGAACATCGTCCTTAGTGTTAAACCACACCAAGACCCAACAAAACTGCCGAAGAGAAAAATCACAATGCCTATGGAGCTTTATAATCCAACGTGTTGCAGTATTTACAATAACATCTTGCTCAAAAGAAAAACCATAATGTAAAACATGAAAGCATGACAACCATACCACTTATTGGAGCTTTATAATGTAGCTCATTGTAGTATTTACAATAGAAACCATACATAAATATGTACAAATACCAAGACTCATTTTCCTTCACCAACAAACAATGAAGGATACATAGCCTGCATCTGATCAACCATCTCCCATGTAGCTTCATCGGGCCCAAAGTGCTTCCACTGCACTTTAACTTGCTTGAGTGCTTTGCTCTAAAGCACACGATGTTTCCGTTGCAATATGCATTAGGGTTTCAGATGGAATTCTCTTTCTTTCTCCACTTGCAATACAAACCAATCAATAACATGATAAACATCCTTTACATATCTTTTAAGCAATGAAACATTAAAAACATCATGGACTTTCACAGTCGGAGGTAGTGCAAGTCTGTAGGCCACTGGTCCAATCCTCTCAAGGATCCCAAAAAGCCCACAATACTATGGTGCCAACTTTGCACATGATCTAATCCTCAAGGATCTCTTCTCTAGCTTTGTACACAAATACAAATGCTCCCCAACCTAAAACTCCTTAAATGTCTTGTATTGGTTTGAATAACTTTTCTGCCTATCTTGCATTGCCTTTAGATTCTTATTTATAACATGCATTTCATATTCCATGTCTGCCAACATGTCTAGTCCAATAAGTACCATGTTCATTGGAACACTCTAGCTAATGGGAGTGTTACAACTCTACCCATATAGTGCCTCAAACAACTCGTCCTCAGTTTCTCCTGATAACCATTGTTGTATGAAAACTCAACCAATGGAAGGTACTCCTCCCATATCCTCAGATAATTCATGACATACATCCTAACCATATCCTCCAGTATCTTGTTAACCCTCTCTGTTTGTCCACCTGTTTGTGGATGAAAGGTTATGATGAAAGCCAACTCTATCCCCAATCCTACAAATAACTCCTTCCAAAACTTGGAAGTGAGCTTGGCTTCCTTGTTTGACACAATCTTCTTTGGAACACCATGCAATTTCACGATCTCCCTGATGAAGACCTATGCTACCTCACTAGTTGAATAAGTAGTCTTCACTGGAATAAAGTGGGCTACCTTGCTCAACATGTCGACTAAAAGCATGATAGAATAATGCTACCTCAATGTCCTTGGAAGACCTGTAATGAAATCCATGGAAATGACCTCCCATTTCCACTCTGGAATCAGAATAGGCTGAAGCAACCCACTTGGATGCTTAAACATTGCTTTGATCTTCTGACTATTCAAACATCTCGCCACGAATTCTGCCACTTCCTTATTCAAATTTTTCCAATAGTAGAACTTCTTTACTGTTTTCAACGTCTTCCAATATCTTCGGTGACCTGAATATGGTTTTACATGAAACTCCCTCAAGATAGGATTCTTGAGTTCCATGTCATCTGACACATAGATATTTCCCCTAAATCTCACCAAACCATCTGCTGTAAGATAATAATCCACATCCTGATCACCTGTACCCTATTGTAACCTAAGCATAAGCTCCATGTACCCGTCATCCTGTTATCCTGCTTGGAATATTCAATACTGTAAATCTATCCCATATGATCCCCCTGTTGCAACATGGTTCAACTGCACTTTCTTGTTGAGAGCATCCACAACCCTGTTCTCCTTTCCCTTAATGTACCTGATCTCAAAGTCAAACTCACTAAGGGTAGCCAACAATCTATCTTGCTTGGAATTCAGAGTCGGCTAGTCAAACATATATCTTAGTCCATTGTGATCGCTCATGAACACAAACCTCCTACTAAGAAGATAATGTCTTCACATTTTCAAGGCATGAATAATGGATGTCAACTCAATATCATGAGTCACGTAGTTCTGTTCATGCTCATTTAGCTTCCTAGACTCATAACATATCACTTGTTCCTCTTGCATGAGGACTCCACCAAGCCCTCTATTGCAAGCACCTATACATACTAAAAACTCTTTATTTAGATCTTCAATCTTTAACACTAGAGCATTTTTCAACAACTGCTTCAACTTCTCAAAACTGGTTGCACATTCCTCTGTCCATTCAAATTTCTTACCTTTCCTCTACAATTATGAAATAGGATATGCAACATGTGAGAAGCTCTTGATGAACCTCCTATAATACCTTGTTAATCCCATGAATGATATGATTTCCTATACATTTCTAGGAGTTGCCCAATCCATGATAGTTTTTATCTTTTTTGGGTCTATTGCTCTGCCATTCTTAGAAACAACATGTCCCAAGTAGTGTACTTATGTCTGAAAGAAACTGCACTTAATAAGATTAGCATACAATTGATTCTCTCTTAGCAACCTCAACACTGCTGCTAAATGCTTAGCATTTTCTTCCTCATTCTAAGAATATATCAAGATGTCATCAATGAATACAATTACAGACTTGTCCAGATAAGGATGCAATGCACTATTCATCAGACATATAAAATTAGATGGATCATTAGTCAAACTGAACGGAACTACAACAAACTCATAATGCCCATACATGGTCCTAAAGGCAATCTTGTAGATGTATTCTCCTTTGATGTGTAATTGATGATATCCTAATCGCAGTCCTATCTTTGAGAACACCGATACTCCCTTCAACTGATCAAACAAGTCATCAATCCTTGGCAATGGGTACATGTTCTTGATCGCCACCTTGTTCAACTGCTATAATCAATGCACAATCAAAGAGTACCATCCTTCTTCTTCACAAACAATACTGGTACACCCAAAGGTGATACAATTGACCTAATGTATCCCTTATCAAGCATTTTACTTCAAGTGCAACTTTAACTCTACTAATTCTAGAGTGTTCATCCTATAAGGTGTCCTAAATGTTGGTGTAGCCCCTAGTACCAACTCAGTGGAAAAATATACTTCCATGTGCAAAGGCAACTCTGGAATCTCTGTAGGAAACACATCATGAAACTACTACAATACCAGGTACCTCTTGAAGACTCCTTCATCCTCAACATCCTTACCCTTGTCACTAGAAATATGAATTGCAAACATCACACACCCTTTTCTGCAACTTCACTTAGCTTGCATAGCTGTAACCATCCTCACCGATGTAGGCTTCTTCTGCCCCTACAATATTCTCTTCTCTCCATTATCATCTAGTCACTTAATAGCCTTGTCATAGAAATCTACCTCGGTCCTGTGAAGATACAACCAATCCATACCCAAAATCATATTATAGAATCCCAATGGTAGTACATTCAAATGTTCTACTATAAGCATACCATTAAACTCAAATGCACAATCTCTTAGCCAATGATGAACTCTCTTCTTCATACATGTATCCAACTGTAC
Organism: Pinus taeda; assembly: GCA_000404065.3. NCBI lineage: Eukaryota > Viridiplantae > Streptophyta > Pinopsida > Pinales > Pinaceae > Pinus > Pinus taeda. The sequence goes on from APFE031242605.1 coordinate 120,566, forward strand.
CAAACAAGGCTCTGCATGCACTTCTCTTTTCAAGCCACCCTTATCCACTAGGTCAAGACTAACATAACTATAATTAGATCCAAGATCAATAAAAGTAGAAATAACTTGATCACAAAGATTACCGTCCATCTCAATGACAGGTGTCTAGTGATATGCATGCTTGTTGTCTACAACTGCATAAATCTGAGGAATATTATGACGAACATCCCCAAATGTTTACACCTCCTGAGCGTTATAGATATGAGGCCTACCTCCTCGGTACAATGGAAAATCCTTCTTACTATAATATTTGCCACATATTTGACACTCCAACGGTGCTCTACTATCACCTCTAGTGTGCTGCTCTCCAAGCTGCGACACATGTCCCTTCTCAACTGCACTAAACTTCTTCTAAGGAGAAACATTTTCTTTCTCACCTACACCTTGAGGTCTTCCCCGCTTTGGTGGCAATTTTCCTTTTAGTTTCTCATTTCCTTTCAAGTCACATTTAGGCTCAAATTTTCTCTTTGACTTCTCATAAAAATGCTTCAATTTGTGGATGGCTTTCTCTAATGATTTAGGCCCATCAAACTCAATCTAGTCTTTATATGCTGCTGGCAATCCAAAGATGAATCTCTAAATCTTAGCCTTCTCCTCCTAAAGATATGGCACATACTTCAACAGCTCCAAGAATCTTCTAGTGTGCTTATTATCGGTCATAGAACCCATTAGTATCTCATAAAATGCCTTAGCTCTATCATCATAGTACCTCTCTGATAGGTACTTATTCTTGAAGATCCTCTTGAAATCATCCCAAATCAAATATTCTTCTCGAATTCCCTTGAAATTATTCACATCTTCCACCATATATCTACTTTCCATTTAAGACCGAAAGTGGCTATCTTAGCTTTCATGTTCTTTGAATAGATGTGCAATCTGAAGAATTGCTTCATCCCAAGAAACCATGCCTCTGCATCTTCTACCTTCTTCATCTCTCCATAAAATGTAGGAGGCTTGACTTTCTTGAATTTCTTAGGAAAATACTCATCCCTCTTATAAGGATGTTGATAGTGATGACTGTAACGATGTATCTTGGATGAGGAACTAGAATGGTTCCCATACATACCATTCCTTCTGTTAGATGTATCTAGTGATATACCACCTCTAGTTGTGCCTCCTCTATCCCATCTTTATCCGGGCTGATATCTGCTACCATAGGCTCCATTAGTTTTCTCTTCTTGCTCTTGACCAATTCTCATTCGTCCCCATTTTTGTAACTATGACAAACTCTGAATGATTGTTGCATTAACCTATACCTACTTCTCCTGAGCCATTGCAAGTCTTTCCTAAACCTCAACTAACCTGTCATTGTCTTCTTTGAAACTTTTGATCTCTTCCCTCAAGCTCCTTAATGTATCTGCTATACTAGGAGCATACTCTTCTCTTTGCTACCCAACTGATCTATAGGAAAAATCACTAGAATTGTAGTCTACCATTTTTCCTGTCATCTTTGATTTCTCTTCTTCCTGCAAGTATACCATGTCAGATAAACCAAACAGATACCAAAATCAAATCCATACCTTAGTGATGTTCAAGGGAGGCTTATCTCATCTACAAGATCAGTCCACATTAGCATGTACATGTATAATCATAAACATATCTGTGTAATAATATAACATCACAACAACATCATGCATGATCATACCAATTGTATACCCTAATCCCATGCATGCCAACCATAAACTTAACATCATACTTACCCAAACAGAGTGAAACCATGCTTTGATACCACCCTATGGTATCATATATGACCCAAAGAGTGTGTAACCCACTCTGATACCACCCTGTAACGTCACCTCCTCTCACATCTACCCATTTTCACTGCTTACCCAAGGTAAACATTAGACGAGGGATTACTATGATATGACTCAACCTCCTATATTACCTTAAGGAAATGGATTCAACACAACTAGACCTTACTGACTTCCCTCAGGTGCCACAGGACCCCCAAGAGTAACCCAACCCCTCTAGGTGTCCAATCCCTAAGATAAATCACCTTTTCCCTGACTGAGAGTCTCAAACGCTCCCTTTCCAAGGCCTCCATGTGAATATGGGTTCCCAATCACTCCCATAGGTCTACATCAGTGTGACTGTTGCCTTTTTCTACCAATGTTGTGCCAACGACAACGAAAATTAAGGCTATTTTCCAGGGTTGGGTCTTAGCCTCTACCCAGAAAGCTATGAAACTTTCAGAACTCATAAAAGATATGATGAAAATTCGTGTAAAGCAAAAACTGGAACCAAGACTTGACCTGACCATCCCCAACCGAGACTGACATTCTATCAAACACTTGGTAGATATGCAACCTACATGTCATGAATGCAAGTCTAAGCATAAGGGATTGCAAACTTATCTGAGGTTTAACAAGAAGGTTCACTACCTTCTCTCATTAGTTGTCTTAACACCAATTAGGCCTGGCATTCATTATTTATTTAGTTATTAGTGAAAACATGAAAAGAGTCATGACTAAGATTTGTCATAAAACCATGCTTATAACTAGCAGATTAATAGATAAATAGCCATAAGAGAACAACCATTAAAGCGACATAATAACCAGTACATTTCCTTACCAAAAGAAAGAAAAGCTTAGCTTTTATTAACCATAGGAAGTTACCAACTAGGTATGAGACTTGCATGTTCCACCCAGCTGTAGATTGGCTGAGCCAAATATTTCTTCAACCAATCACCCTCGTGCCATATTTCAAGCATGAATGAGGGATCTCAAGGGATAAACCAATCCAAAGACAACTAAGGGAATCCAAAGGTTAAACCACCTCCACCCTATCCATACTATTATCACACCTAAACCGTTGTCGAGATCACAAAACCAAATTGAGCTTGGTTGCTATAGAATTTCTTCACCATCCTTGAGGAATTTTCCTATCTCCACCCTTAGGCTTTACTGTGTATCCCACCATTACTGGTCAAGGGATTCCTAGGCCTGTGGGAATTTTCCTAAGACCATCTCACCTCGGATTCTGAAATCGTTCAACAATCCAAATCTTGAACCGAGAACAATCCCATCACACCATGGATATCCGGAAATGGAAAGGATGGGCTAAATTCCACTGTCAATTCCTGACAAAATCCAAGCGAATTACAACAAAAGAATTAAATACCAACATGCACATACCATGCATGACAAAACCAGCTAGGAGATCACACATGCAATCTGTTACCTGCAAGTATTCCCAATAAAGTTACTTGATCCTTGACTTCCTTTGCTTTCCTTGCTATTCTTTTCCTTTCCTTTCCTTGCTTGCTTACTTTATTTCTCATCTTTCTATTTTCTCCTCTCCGAGACAAATTCTAACACTAAATTAACAAAAACGCTGACAAAGAAACGACAATTGATGCTCCGAGGTCTTTTATTGATGAGGCCTTTAATTTCTTCATTTTCCCGTTATTTTTCTCCAATTTCATCCTCATGTGCAACCTGTGACATTTCTCCTTCCTTTTCTCCTAATTTCCATTATTTTTATAAAAAATGTGACAAAAATACTTTTTTTCTTTCCAAAGCCTTAGCCATTTCCTTTGCCAATATCCCCTTAGCCATAAAACACAACAAGTGATGCCCACTAGGATATTTTTCCCAAGATTTAGCTTGGAATAAGTTTCCCTTGCCCATGGTCTTATTTTGCCTTTATTAACTTTTATTACATGAAATTTTAACCTGGGGCTTTTACAGACCCCTCCCCGTTAGGGGAACACTGTCCTTGGTGTTAAACCACACATAGACCCAAAAAACTGCTAAAGAGAAAAATCATATTGCATATGGAGCTTTATAACCCAACTCGTTGTAGTATTTACAATAACATCCTTTTTAAAAGAAAAACCATCATGTAAAATATGACAACATGACAACCATACCACTTATTGGAGCTTTATACCTTAGCTCATTGTGGTACTTATAGTAGCAACCATACATAAATATGTATAAATACCAAGACTCATTTTCCTTGACTGAAAAACAATGAAGGATACATAGCCCACATCTGATCAGCCATCTCTAATGTAGCTTCATCGGGCCCAAAGTGCTTCCATTGCACTTTAACCTACTTGAGTGCTCGGTTTTGTAATATGCATTGGGGTTCCAGCTAGAATTCTCCTTCTTACTTCCCTTGCAATACAAACCAATAATTAACATGATCAACATCCTTTACATATATTTTAAGTAATGAAACATGAAAAACATCACGGACTTTCACTGTAAGAGGCAGTGCAAGTCTATAGGCCATTGGTCTAATCCACTTAAGGATCTCAAAAGGCCCACAATACTGTGGTGCCAACTTGGGACATGATCCAGTCCTCAAGGAGCTCTTCTTAGGATTGATGCGCAAATATACATGTTCCCCAACCCGAAACTCCTTAAATTCCCTGCGCTGGTCTACATAACTTTTATGCCTATCTTGTGCTACCTTTAAATTCTTTTTGATAACCTATGTTTCATGTTCCATATCTGCCAACATTTCCAGTCCAATAAGTACATTTTTTCAATCGATCATTCTAGTTGATCAGATGTTACAACTCTGCCCATTCATGACCTCAAACAGACTCATCCTCAGTGACTCCTGATAACCATTGTTGTATGCAAACTCAACCAATGGAAGGTACTCCTCCCATATTCTCTGTTGATGCATGACATACATCCTCAACATATCCTCTAGTATCCTGTTAACCCTCTATGTCTGTCCATCTTCCTATGGATGATAAGCTATATTGAAAGCCAACTCCATCCCCAAACCTGCAAACAACTCCTTCTAAAACTTGGAAGTGAACTTGGCATCCCTGTCTGACACAATCTTCTTCAGAACACCATGCAATCTCATGATCTCCCTAATGAATACCTGTGCTACCTCACTATCTGAATAAGTAGTATTCATTGGAATGAAGAGAGCTACCTTACTCAACCTGCCAACCACAACCATGATAGAATCATGTTGCCTCGATGTACTCAAAAGACTTGTAATGAAATCCATGGAAATGACCTCCCACTTCCACTTTGGAATCAAAATATTCTGAAGCAACCCACTTAGATTCTTACACTCTGCTTTGACATGTTGAAAGTCCAAACATCTCGCCACAAACTCTACCACTTCCTTCTCCAGATTCGGCTAGTAGTAGAACTTCTTTACTGTTGTCAACATCTTCTGATTTCCACGCTGACTTGAATATGGTTTTACATGAAAATCCCTCAAGATAAGCTTCTTGAGTTTGTTGTCATCTGGCACACAGATCCTATCCCTAAATCTCACCAAGCCATATGCTGCAAGATGATAATCCATATCCTAATCACCTGTACCCTGTTGTAACCTGAGCATAAGCTCTTTGTACTTGCCATCATGTTGTCATGCTTACAAGATCCGATCATGTAAATTTGTCCTATATGAGCTCACTACTGCAACATGGTTCAACTGCATTTTCTTGTTGAGAGCATTCACAACCCTGTTCTTCTTTCCCTTAACGCACCTGATCTCAAAGTCAAACTCACTAAGGGTAGAAAACCATCTAGCTTTCCTGGCATTCAGATTCAGTTGGTCAAATAGATATCTTAGTCCATTGTGATCACTAATAAACACAAAACTCTTGTCAATAAGATAATGTATCCACATCTTCAAGGCATGAATAATAGTTCCCGACTCAAGATCATGAGTCATGTACTTCTGCTCATGCTCATTCAATTTCCTGGACTCATAACATATCACTTGTCCTCCTTGCATAAGGACTCCACCAAGCACTCTCTTGCAACTACATGTACATACTACAAACTCTTTATTTGAATATGCAATCTTTAACATTGGAGCATTTGTCAACAACTGCTTCAACTACTCAAAACTGATTGCACACTCCTCTATCCATTCAAACTTCTTACCTTTCCTTTGCAATGATGAAATAGGATATGCAATGCATGAGAATTTCTTAATGAACCTCCTATATTAACCTTCTAAGCCCATGAATGATTTGACTTCCTCTACATTTCTAGGAGATGCCCACTCCATGATAACTTTTATCTTTTCTGAGTCTACTGCTATTCAATTCTTAGAAACATGTTCCAAGTAGTGTAATTTTGTCTGAAATAAACTGCACTTACTAAGCTTAGCATACAATTGATTTTCTCTTAGCAATCTCAACACTGCTGGTAAATGCTCAATATGCTCTTCCTCATTCTTAGAATATATCAAGATGTCATCAATAAACAATGTAAACTTTGAAATGGGAACTATAAACTCAAAATGAAAACTCTGTCAAAAAAACCCTGAAAAAACATAAAAAACAATGCTAAAAAAGAAAAATGTGTATATTGGAACGATGATTTGTTTTTTTAGGTTCAATTTTGAACATGTTTTAAAAATGGTAGCGAAAACAATTTTTTTGTGCAAAAATTGTGCAAAAAACACCTTGAAAACAAAAAGTGTTGATACTGGAACAATAGATTTTTTTTAGTGTCAATTTTCAACATTTTTAAAAAATGCCAGTAAAACCGAATTTTTGTGCAAAAAAATAGCTGTTTTTGAGGAAAAAACACACTAATGTTTTTGGTAGAATAAATTTTTTCTTTTCTAAGTATAATTTCAACATGTTTTAGTAATGACGATAGAGATAAAATAATGGGATATGAAACACATTAAAATTCTATTAGTTTTCATCCATGTTGTTAAACATATAATAATATGACTATAAAGATCGCTAAAATTCTAATTGTTTTCAACCATAACATTAAAGATACAAAAGAATTTGGAAAATTTTCAACCATAAAATTAAAACACCATGATATTATGAACAAATTACATGACTAAATTAATCAAAATGTCATTAGTTGTAGATTGAATGAAACATAAATTATATCTGTAAGTTATTGTTGCATTGTAGATATTATAAACAATAAAAATCATCATAATTAAAACATATAATCCAAAAACATAAAAATGACTCATAACTTCCAATTTAACACCATATTGAAATCAATTTTTTTAATTTCAAGATACGATGCAAACATCAGTTATATAAGCTGTCTTAGACAATTATTCAAAATCACTCATATTTTCTTACACACCATCAGAATTCACATCTTCAGATGAATGACATGATGTAATGAAGATGTTCCATATTCTTCTCTTTCATCAACTAGTGCCCCATATGAGTCTATATGCATGCCCACCATTTCAGGTTTCAAAATTCTTCTGGATCTACGACTAGTTTCAGTAGACTCCCATCTCAACATTGTTCCTTCTGGTAACAACCTTTTCAAAATCTATATCATCTTGAAGTGAAGAGTTCCTCTCTTTGTTAAATTGAAGTCATAAACAAGTATGTCAACCTCCTCCAATTTTAAGAGGTCTGTGCGACGATGATTTATATTTGTACCTTTTCTTTTTCTCTTTCCACCAATTTTTTTATCAACTACCATCTCTGGCTTATATACGCCATTGAATGGGTGTGTATTTGTGGCATACCAATGTACTTCAACGCCTATAACATCTTCATTTTCCGTAATGATCTTTATAACCTTAGAAACCCAGAATAGATAGCCATTGGGATCTCCATTTGCTAGCACTACAATCATGTAACCCTCCTTAATATTTTGTATTGAACCCTTGTAAAGGTCTTCCATAGCTTCACGTTGTGCATGAGATCTTCTGGAACCAATACACATCTGTCTTTCCTCTGTCTTTGAAGAATTAGTAATACCTTGAGATTGTTGTTGTTCAACAATGTTTCTTTGATCATGTTCAATTGACAAATTTTGTGGCCAAATAAATGGATTTTTCAAAGATATATCTTCATTTGTTGTTCTTTTTTTTTTGCTGTAGCAAGAGAAAAATATTCTATATCACTAAATCAAAATATGGTTACATAGTGTACATAAGCCGTTTGAAACCAAGAGCTTTGGACAAACAGTGCCTTACTAAACACACAACCCACAAAACCGTCCTCAGGTCAACTCAACCAGTGGGGGCCGCCTTAAGAGTTGTTTTCGGAAAATCTCTGCCTCAAAAACCCCGCCAAAGGGTTTTCCTGTCCTCCTGACCCCACCAAACTACTGACTCTTTCCCAACCGTTGATCCAGGCGCCTAGATCCAACGGCCAAGAGCCATGTCTCTCCCCCCCACACAACCGCAATTTAAGCCGCAATGAAGGGTTGTAAGCAAAACCAGCCAATGCCACGTGTTGAATGCTCAATAGAATCACGACCAAGAATATAAAACCGTTTACCATGTAAGCTCTGCACGTTCATCGGAAAACCACCGAGGCGTAGAAATCCACATGAACTCGGCAAGGAAAACTAATCCGGTGTCTGAAGGAACTCACCTCCTACCGCATCCGCTCTAACCATGGACCCATAATCCGAGATTGCCCTGATGAAGCAAAAAGCACCGTCTCAAATCCTTCCGAGAATCAATGGCGCCCAAAGGAAAAATTTCGGTAGAAAAGCCAAACTAAGAGGCAGAGGAATCATTGGTTGGGGAAACTTCATTCCTGCATGAAAACCTCCCATGATATTAGACCACTTCAATGTCCTCTGCTGCTTGCTCATTGCAGAGTACCTTTAAATGGTTTTGGGTCATTTCCTGCCACTTCTCCACCATCCTGCAATCCTCATTGTTGACACCTTGGTTGGCCAGAATGTCTACAAGCTTATTAGCATTTCTACGCACATGATTGAAACTAACAGTACAAAGTCCCTGAAGGTGTGCTTGAATCCATTGATAAACCTGGATTAGTCTCCAATGATTTGAGACTTTCTCCAATTTAGAACCACAACTAATTCTTTTTACAAAGTTGATGGTTATTTCGGAGTCTACCTCTATAATGACATTTGGGCTGCGATTTTGAATCAGGATCTCTAGGCATTGCTCCAGAGCCATTAATTCATCCATGTTATTGGTTGCTTTACCTAAATGGCTGTGGAAGATTAAGATGATTCTGCCCTCTTCATTTCTTAAAACTCCTCCAAAACCAACTATTCCTGGATTACCTTTTGAGGCTCCATCAATATTAAATTTCAGGTAGTTTTTCGAAGGAGGGTGCCAGAAATATTTCTCTATATTCATTGTCGTATCCTTTTTTCCAAGCCCTTGTGGAATGATCTCTTGCAATCCCAGCAGTTTGAGTGCTCTCAGCTCCTTTTTTGAGAGAGGATTCTTTGGGATATTGCACATGGTGGCACTGATTGTTTCCTTGATCTGCTTCAAAATCAAATCATATAGCTTCTGATGGTTGGCCTTTTCACTCTTGAAGATTCTTTTGTTTCTTTCTTTCCACACATTCCAGATAATGAATCCTGGTGTGAAAG
>APFE031242605.1:139565-156650 GCA_000404065.3 Pinus taeda
ATATATATATTAAAGACAAGGAAGGATGCAAATGGAGCACCATATAGTTTCAGAATCTTTATTGAAAAAATTAAGATCGGAAGACAGAAGAAGCAACGTCTGAGGAATGTTGAACTTGATCCAAATATTACTCATTTCATTTGGAATGGGCTTGAAACTATTCAATATCAAGTAATACAAGGCGACTTGAAGACATTTCTAAACTCATACCTAAAAGGGATTATGCCCTAGTTATTGCAGATATTCCCCATGGTTTCAATATCCCAAACATTGACTATGATAGTGACCCTTATACTTATCAAGCTCTTAGTAAAGTGGTCGTGGTATTTCTAGAAGTTACATCATCACCATTATGGAGATTTGTGACATTTCATTCAAACACACAATTGGCAATGTTATTGTCAAGCTTCAAGGGGAAAACAAACTCAAGGATGCAACTGACATGGTAAGACATTGAAAATGTATATTTGATTAATGTTAAAAAAATTCATGTACAAGTTAATTAAACTTTTACTATTTCATGTTACAGGCAAAGTCAAATCTTCTTAACTGTGAAGATCAACCATTTATAAATGATTGTGAGTTCATCCATATTGATAGTTGGGCAAAAGATGATAGCTATATGTCTATGATTTTTAATCGGGTAGATGGAAAGAATCATAGCCAGGTACTGGCTTATGATGTCGTTGTGAGAAAACTAACATATGAAGACAAAGAAACAAAAGGACAGGTAGTTAACATTTATAAAAAACCACAGTGACTGATTAACTATTTTATAGACATATGTTAAAATGAAGGAGATTGGGCTTTGGATTTATTTTCCGGCTCAGGTAAGTTTTATTATATGGAATTGAATTTCAATATCTTCTTTCTTAATTTATAAATCATTATACTAATTTACTTCAGTATTTATTTTGTGCTTGATAATTAGGTACAACACTAGCATGTTGTCTTCAAAAGGCAAGAAATTGCATTCCCATTGAAAATGATCCAGTACAATGCAATTTTATTCAGCAAAGAATTAATGCTCTTCAATTTCTTCCAGATGCAATGCAAGAAATCGGGTTGAAGAAAGAGAATTTAACAGAATCACGTGTGGCAAAAAAGGAAAAGGAACCTCAACCACCATTACATGGAATGATTGGAAAGGCATACACATTGGGAGATTCACAGACATCAAAGATCCATTAGAAGAGGAAAATGAGCAAAATGAAGCAGAAAATATTGTGGAAGAAGACAAAGATGAAACTCTAGAGGATGAAGTGTTTGGATTATGTGATATTGTTGATTAAATTTAAGTTATGTTTGGAAATCAAACTCATGTTTTGTAACTATTAATTAGTTATACTTGTATTGTTTTGACTTTGACATTTTATGTGAAGAATAAGCATTCAATTAATGTTGTTATGTGTTCAATATTTGTATTATGTGATTTTCGCATTAATTTTTATGTTAATCATTATTTTTTGAAAAAAAAGTGATTATTATTATTTTTTGACATGAATTTCATAAAAGAACTATTATTTAACCATTTTTGTTAAAATTTTCCTATAAAAATTGTGATTTTGACATGTCATTTCTAGCAAAAAATATCAAAATCAATAATTTTTTAGTTATATTTATGTTGAAAATGGTTATTTTTTATGTCAATTGTTAAAAATTATTGTTTTTTAGAGACAAATATTTGATGTGTATTGAAAAATTAATTAACGATGTATAAATATGTAGAATATTGAAACTTTAAAGTATCAACATTCTTCTTTAAATATGCAAAACAATAAAAAACTCACTTCAAATAAATAAATAAAAACAAGAAAATATGAAGAAAAATACCACTTCAAAAATTGTTAAATTTAGAAAATAATTATTTACATTTGGTACATTAGAAAATTTAAATTCAAAAAACAAATCTTTTAAAAGAAGAGCTTGATGCAAAATCACCACTTTTTAAAATCAACATGAAAATCACTAACATTCTAAAAAGTAATGTACATAAAAAAATTTAAAGTGCCAACAATTATGCTTAAAAAAAATATGTGTATTCTGTATCACCCATTTTCAAAATCGGGTCACTTTTTTGCTACCTCTACGAAACGGGTAATCATATCAGTTTCCATTTCAAAGTTTACAATGTTAATGAATACAATAAAAAGATGTCTAGATAGGGATGCAACACACTATTAATCGGACACATAAAAGTAGCTGGAGCATTAGTCAAACCAAATGGAACTACAACAAACTCATAATTCCCATACCTGGTCTTGAAGAAAATCTTGTAGATGTATTCTTCTTTGATGCGTACCTAATGATATCCTAATCGTAGATCTATCTTTGATAACATTGTTTCTCCCTTCAAATGATCAAACAAGTCATCAATCCTCGACAATAGGTACTTGTTCTTGATCATTAGCTTGTTCAACTACCTATAATCAATGCACAATCTAAGAGTTCCATCCTTCTTGTCTGTGAACAATACCGGTGCACCCCAAGGTGATACATGTATCACATGTCAAGCATTTCATTTAGCTACAACTTTAACTCTACTAATTCTGGAGTGCTCATCCTATAAGGTGCCTTTGATGCTGGTGCTTCCCCTGTTACCAACTCAATAGAAAAGTCTACTTCCCTGTGCGGAGGAAACTCTAGAATCTCTGTTGGAAACACATCTTGAAACTGTTGCAATATAGTGTACCTATTGAAGATTCCTACATCCTTAACATCCTTACCCTTGTCACTAGAAATATGAACTACAAACATCACACACTCTTTTCTGCAACTGCGCTTAGCTTGCATAGTTGTGACCATCCTCACTGATGTAGGCTTCTTCTTCCCTTGAGAGATTCTCTTCTCTCCATTATCATCTAGGAACTCAATAGCCTTATCATAAAAATATACCTTGGTCCTTTTAATATACAACCAATTCATACCCAAAAGCATACTATACAATCCCAATGGTAGTACATTCAAATGTGTTGCTGTAGGCATACCATTCAACTCAAATGCACAAGCTGTTACCCAATGATGGACTCTCTTTTTCATACCTGTAGCCAACTACACCAACCAAGACTCTGCATGCACTTATTTTCTCAAGACACCCTAATCCACCAGGTCAAGATTAAAATAACTATAATTAGACCCAGGATCAATCAAAATAGAAGCAACCTCATCACAAGGTTTACCGTCCATATCAATGATAGTTGCTTACTGATCTGCCTTCTTGTTGTCCATAGCCACATAAATCCAAGGAATATTATGACCAACATTCTCAATTTTTTGCACCTCTTGAGTGTTATAGATCTGAGGCCTACCTCCCTGGTACAATGGACAATCCTTCTTACAAAGATCTTTTCCACATATCCGACACTATAATGGTGCTCTACTATCACCTCTGGTATGTTGTTGTCTAGGCTGCGACACATGTCCCTTCTCATCTGCACTAAACTTCTTGTAAGGAGCAACATTTTATTTCTCACCTTCATCTTGAGGTCTTCCATACTTCGGTGGCCATTTTCCTTTTACTTTCTCATTTCCTTTCAAGTCACTTTTAGGCTCAGCTTTTTGCTTTGACTGGTCATAACAATTCTTTAATTTATGGATGGATTCCTCTAATGATCTAGGCTCATCAAACTCAATCCAGTAACTATATGTTGCTGGAAATCCATTAATGAATCTCTGAATCTTGGCCTTCTCCTCCTTGAGATATTGCACATACCTCAATGACTCTAAGAATATGCTAGTGTACTCATCATCTGTCATAGAACCCTTTTGTGGCTCATAAAAATCCTTAGATCTATCATCATAGTACCACTCCGATAGATACTTCTTCTTAAATATCCTCTCTAAATCATCCAAGTTCAAATATTCTTCCTGAATGCATTTGAAATTCTTCACATCTTCCACGAGATATTTGCTTTCCCTTTAAGACTCAAAGTGGCTATCTTAGCTTTCATGTTCTTTGAATATGAAGAATTTATTCATCCCAAGAAACCATGCCTCTGCATATTCTAGATTCTTCATATTTCCATTTAATGTGAGAGGCTTGACTATCCTGAAATCCTCAGGAAAATACTCACCTCTCCTATAAGGATGATGACGATGATGACTATAATGATGTCTTCTAGATGAGGAACTAGAATGATGCCCATACATACCATTCCTCATCTCGGGTGTATCCAGTGATCTTTCACCTCTAATTATGTCCCCTCTATCCAATTTGTATTCGGACTGAGATCTACTACCATAGGCTCCATTAGTTTTCTCTTCCTTCTCTTGAATGATTCTCATATGTCCCTCTTTTTGTAGCTCTAACAAGCTTTGAAGGATTGCTGCATTAACCTCTACCTACTTCTCCTAAGCCATTGCAAGTCTTTGCTGAGCCTCAACCAACCTGTCATTGTCTGCTTTGCAAATTCTGATATGTGCCCTCAAGCTCCTCATTGTATTTGTTATACCAAGAGAATACTCTTCTCCTTGCTTCCTAACTGATCTGTAGGGAGAGTCACGGGAACTATAGTCTACTATTTTTCCTATCATCTTTGATTTCTCTTCTTCCTACAAGTATACCATATCAGATAAACCAAATAGATACCAAAATCAAATCGATACCTTAGTGATGTTCAAGGGAGGATTATCTCATCAGCAAGATCATTGTACACTAGCATGTACATGTACAATCATAAACATATCTATGTAATAATATAACATCACAACAACATCATGCATGATCATACCAACTGTATATCCTAATCCCATGCATGACAACCATAGCCTTGAAAACATAATACTTACCCAAACAGAGTGAAATCATGCTCTGATACCACTCTCTGGTATCAGATATGACCCAAAGAGAGCACAACCCGCTCTGATACCATCCTGTAACATCGCCTCCTCCCACATATACCTGCTTTCACCAGCTTACTCAGGGTAAACATTAGATGAGGGGTTACTATGATATGAATCAACCTCGTAGATGACCTTAAGGAAATGGGGTCGACACAACTAGACCTTACTGACTTCCCTCAAGTGCCACAAGACCCCTAGGAGCAACCCAACCCCTCTAGGTGTCCAATCCTTGAGGCAACTCATCTTTTCCCTGACCTAGAGCCCTAGTCACTCCCTTGCTAAGGCCTCCATGCAACTATGGGTTCCCGGTCACTCCCATAGGCCTGCATCATTGTGATGTGGCCTTTTACTACAAGTGATGTGCCATCGACTGCGAGAATTAAAGATATTTTCTAGGGTTGGGGCTTAGCCTCTACCTAGAAAGCTATGAAACTTCTAACTCATAAAAGACATAAATAAATTATTGTAAACCAACAACTGGAACCAAGACTTGACTTCACCATCCCTAACCAGGACTGACATTTTGTCAAACACTTGGTAGATATGGAACCTACATGTTATAAATGCAAGTTTGAATATAAGGGACTGAAAACTTATCTGAGGTTTAACAAGAAGGGTCACTACCTTCTCTCATTAGTTGTCTTAACACCTATTAGGCCTTACAGTCATTATTTATTTAGTTATGTGTGAAATCATGAAAAGAGCCATTAATATTTGTCATAAAACCATGCTTATAACTAATATATAACCAAATAAATAACCATAAGAGAGGAACCATTAAAGACACATAATAACCAATACATTTCCTTACGAAAAGTAAGAGAAACTTAGCTTTTATTAACCATAGGCAACTACCAACTGGGTTTGGGACTTCCACATTCCACTCGACCATAGATTGGCTGAGCCAAATCTCTCTTCAACCAATCATCCTCATGCCACATTCCAAGCATGAATGTGGGATCACATGGGATAATTCAATCCAAAGACAACTAAGGGAATCTAGAGGTTAAACCACCTCCACCCTCTCCATACTGTGATCACACCTAAATCAGTGATGAGATCGCAAAACTGAACTGAGCTTAGATGCTTCATAATTTCTTCACCATCCTTGAGGAATTTTCTTGTCTCCACCCTTAGGCTTTACCGTGTATCCCACCATTATCAGTCAAGGGATTCTTAAGCCTTTTGGAAATTTCTTAAGACTGCCTCAACCCAGATTCTAGAATTGTTCGACAATCCAAAGCTCAAACCGAGAACAATCTCATCAAACCATGGCTATTCGGAATGGCAATGTTAGGCTAAAATTCACTGCCGAATCCTGACAAAATCCATGCCCATGACAACAAAAGAACCAAATATGAATATGCACATACCATGCATGTCAAACCAGTTAGGAAATCACACATGTAACCTGATACCTGCAAGTATTCCTGCTAAAGCTACTTGAATCCTTGCCTTCCTTTGCTTTCCTTTCTTTTCTTTTCCTTTCCTTTCCTTGCTTGCTTACTTTATTTCTCCTCTTGGTGCTTTCTCCTCTCTGAGACAAATTATAACACTAAACTGACAAAAAAACTACCAACTAATGCTATGAGGTATTTTTATTTATGAGGCCTCTAATTTCTTGAATTTTCCATTATTTTCCTTCATTTTCCTCCTCACATGCATCCTGTGATCTTTCACCTTCACTCTCTCCCAATTTCCATTATTTTCATAAATAATGTGCCAAAAATACCTTTTTGCCTTTCCAAAGCTTTAGCCATTTCCTTTTCCAATTTCCCCTTAGCCATAAAATACAACAAGTGATTCCCACTAGGATATTTTTCCCAATATTCAGCTTGAAATAAGTGTCCCTTTCCCATGGTCTTATTTACCTCTATTAACTTTTATTACATGTACTTTTAACCCGGGGTTGTTACAAAAAATAGTAATAAATTATGCTAAATTTTAGCACGTGTTAATGATATTCTTTTGAGTTGATTCCACTTGTATTGAAGCCTAAAAACATCCAACTTAATAAGAAAATTTACCTCATAGAATTTTCACTTGATTAGGTTAGGCATTTCATGGGTAAACTAGCTCATTGATTCTTGAATTTATGGTTTTTAGAGTAGTAATTTTCTGCAAAGTTTCAATACATGCTAACAAGGGTATTTTTTAGTGATTCCAATTGGATTTGAATCCTATGGCATCCTAATTAATAACAAAATTTACCACATCTCATTTTCATTTAATTTGCTTGGTCATTCAATGAGGTAACTTGGCGGAAAAACTAGTTGGCAGACTAGGTATTTTAGTCTTTTCAAGTATAAAAATCTTAATATTTATTGTGTGCATTTGAGACTATGGGTTTTCAGGGTTGAGAATTTTCATTTGCATTTGTCATCCTATCTTCAACACCTTCCTTCTTCCTTAACAACACTTCAAGCAAAGTATCTCTAGATAACTCTTTTCATATTTGTTAAAGGCCACTGTTTGCATCTTTCCTTATGCAATATGGGCTCCTGAGGAGCACTAGGCTCAGAAAGAGATTCATACACCTTTCTCCTACCTTATGTAATTTTTCATCACCTTCATACCACTTCTAAGCCCACAGAGTTCTCTCAAAACCGATCCTGTAGAAAAACATGACAATCTTGTAGTACTTTGTCCGATACTGTAGCATTGAGTAGAGACCCTCGAAACTCGACAAAAAATTCTCTTTGAGATTTATTTTTGAATATTTAACCCATACAATGATCCTTAGGCTCTGAAACCAAGTTTTAGGAAGATTCAAGACCACTTAGGATTCATCTTTCAACCATTGCAATACATCTATGCAATTAGGGTTAGTAAACAAGTTCATGAAATGAATGGTAAAGGGATGGTTTACATGATTAATTTTTGAAATTGTTAATGAAAATTGTTACTAACATATGTTATCTTTGAATGCAATGATTTAGATTTGGTTCATGCTCTTTACTATATGCAATTAGAATATGTTTGATTTCCTTGTCTTTTGTCTCTTGCAATAGGTTAAGGATTCCATTTCAAGCATTCCCATTTCTTCAATTAGTTTAGGTTTGATTTCATGATATTCACTTCATTGCATCAGTTCAATGAAGTAAGGACACATTACGTGATGCACATATAGTGCCGACACTTCTTAAGTTTATATGAACCCTAGGTTGATAATTTAAGTTGGTAGTCTTGGGAGTTGCAACATTCTTGTTGCAATATTAGGGCTCATCAACCATATAAAAAATTGTCCCTCAAGCAAGGTAAGAAGGATAATAAATTAACACCCAAGTACTATGGCCCTTACAAGGTCTTGCAAAATATTGGTACTGTGGCATACAAATTGTAGCTTCCTGCATCTTTGCTAGTACACCTAGTTCTTCATGTTTCATGCTTAAAAAAGGTTATTGGTGATAAGCTCCTAGTTCAAACTATATTGCCATATCTTGATGAGGAAGGAAAAGCAATATTTGAGCCTAAAGAAATCACGAAAACAAGAATCTGGCAGCTATGGAATTGATCAATTTTAGAATATCTCATTAAGTGGAAGAACAACCCACTCAAGATTCCACATGGGAGGATAAGTACTTTATATAAAATCATCCAAAACCACTCAAGCATTGAGGACAACAATTTTTTTAAGGATAGGGGTATGTTAGATCCCTATAATACTAGTTTAGTCCCCATATTGTTATTGGTGTGCCACATAGAAGCCCACTATTGTTATTGTTGTGTCATTACATTATTATTGTTAAGCAATCCATAATTATATTTTGAACCTTTATACTCTTATATATACTAAGGAGGTCTTATCATTTGAATCATACAATAATTGTTCATTTATGTGATGTAAAGGGAGGTTGCCCCCTCAAAATAGCTTATTATCTAGTCATTAATCTATCTTTTTTATGTTTATGTGTTATTTTGATTTGAATACATAATAAGACCATACACATAGGTAGGGTAAGTAAGCTTGAAACCTCCCAAGAGGTTTCTCACAGTGAGTCATACACATCTTAAATAGATCCTCGAATGTGCACAATCCAATGAACATTACTACCAAGGGATTGGGGAGTAACTCCACAAGTTCTCGATGTGACTATATGCTTAACTCTTATGTGGGGGGAGCTTTATGGTAAGAATTTGATGCGAAAATGGATTTACGCTCTTTAATAGAACTAGTTTTAATTATACAACCTTGAAGATTGTCCTCTCCAAACATATTTCAAGGCTCTACACCCCTAAGCTATAGTTGGTGTGTTATAACCAAAAAGTCTAATCAATTTTATTAGTGTTATATTTTATGGTTGTTTTTCACTCAAGGTACATAGTGTAACTGAGACGGTGTTTAAGAGACTCAAAACCAATCCAATATGTAAGTTATTTGAATGATAAAAGTGCTTTTCATTTCGATGAAGCTAGCTAGAGGAAGGGTAGAGAGATTTTATTTTTCCAAGTGAAAAATGAAACCTCATAACCTCTCTCAATAATCATTTGACATACTCAAAATTTTCACAGAAACCAACCCAGAAATCAATGCAATTACTATTAGATGCAAATGCAAAAGAACCAAACAAAAGCACTCAAAAGGACTCAAAATCATCAAACAATGGCTTTGAAATAATGGATAAGAAATGTATAATTTTGGTATGGAAAAACATGAAAGTATGGCTTTGAAATAACCTTGATTTCCATCCATTGAGGTTTGTTCAAGGTATTTTTTGGGTTTCATATTTACCTCCATACCCATTCAACCAAAACCAACATTCCTTCCTAGCATCACTTGACTTGCCAAATTTGGATATACTCATTAATGAACTAATATGCCATGACCCTCAAAGGCCTCCAATGCCTATCAAAATACCTTTTGAATCCTGATATACCAAAATTTGACGAAAATCTAGGAGAAAACCCAACCACACAGATAACCATATACCATTTAGGGTGTTTATCAAACTCTTTGGTGGATGATAGTATCAAGTTGTGTCTTTTCCAATGAACCATGATCGAGGATGTTACTAAATTTCACATCAAACTCAAAAAGGCATCCTACCATGATTATGATTTCTTGGTGTGAATAATCTTGGACCATTTATACTTACCTTCATGGCATTATATCAAAACTAATCTCTTATTTACCTTTAAGCAAGATACTTCTACCCACATCTCTATCAATATTCATGAGTGGAAGTGATGTAAGTGATTGATTAGGACTAAGATTCCTAATCGATTGGTACAATATTGGTTTACTAGATCCTTTATACTTTAAATTACCAAGAATGTAGATATGGTAAAGATAGCTATAGATAAGTAGGTCTTCTGACGTGTGAAAGATCTTGAATTGATTTATTCATAGTTCGATATGCTATATGATTTCTTTCCCAATGCTCCTCAAACATCGATCAATTCCTAATACTCCAAAATGGGACCAAATTTTGATGTTGTGATTGGTTTCATCTCTACTGATGGTGTGATTCAATTGGCTTATCAATTGGGGTAATTGATTGTTACAATGCAAGCCCTTGCAATTGCACCTAGTTCTCAACAAACAATGTCTCTTAAGTAAACCACCTAGATTCATGTGGTGTAGCCTATGAAACCAAATAATTCTAAGCAAATTGGTGGTAAAAAGAAGAAAAATAAACAAACAAATACTTCTAAAAATGATCAAGAGACATAACAAACCCAACCCAACAAGGGTGGGGACATGAAAGAACAACAATGTAAATTCAAGTTTCCTTGCAAGATCTGTTTGGATGACCATCTACCTTATGGGTGCCCATGGATGGATGAGATTCATTGACTTCTAGAACAACCAATTATTGGGTAGTAGCCTATCATCTTGACATGTTCATTCCCCAACCAACCACAACAACAAATTGTTGCAAAACCTTCTCCTCCTCCACCTAGGGGAATGGGAGGACCAAATTTTCATGGAGGCTCATCACATATTCTTATGTGCAATGAGTAAGTAAACTTGTCTATGAGAGAAAAATATTAGGAAACTTCTAGGTTATTTATTCATATAAGGATCTAATTGTCCCCACTTGATTGAATGGACCTATCATACTAATCCGGATTTAAACAAGAACGCAACAAAGTACAGAGATAACCATAAACACAAAGATGCAGCGGAAATAATACTTCATTTCATTAATGTAAAATACTGAGATATGCTTACAAACAAAAATTGAAATAAACAGATAGGGCAATGGTAGCTTATCTTTGAGAAGAGATATGGTGGCTACATGCCTCTGAACTGTATTACAATGAGGCTTGAAGGCCTATTTATTATTGAGAAACAATGGACAACCCTAAACATCCAAAAACCTAACCCTAGAAGATGAAATGCCAAACTGTGGCCGCTGTTTGGGTAAATTGGTACATCAATTTCCCGGGGTCGTAACTTTGGCATACGATCTCCGTTTGATGTGTACAATATCTCATTAGAAATATCTATCCGAGAACTACAACTTTGGACCCATGTTGCTCCCAGGTTTCCAAAAAAAACGTTGTTTAGGGCCTCAAATTGGCTTCAGAAGTTCAAGACACGAAAAACTGCTAAAAGTAGTAAATTGTGCTACAAATAAGGAAACCGAAAAGCTGAAAGAGACAGTTGTGGGGGTCCAAGTGGGATAGGTGGGTGGCCAACAACATCCACCTAGATCATTCCTCCCCCCTTAGGAAGCAATGGTCCCCATTGTGTTGAGTTCCTCCCTGAGATGAGGAAGCTTCTGCTGAGCTGGGTCTCTGGTGAGCTATTCTACAATCTCTGATGTGTCCAGAAAAGGTGGGAAGCTTGGTCGACGACGATCCACATTGAACACTTGTGCAAGCGAAGGAATGGAGGAATGTTGTGCTCCAAAGCATTGTTTCCCACACCCTTGGTAATGCTGTAAGGACCATGTCGGAGTGGTTTGAGATTCTGATGGGCTCTTGTCAGGCATTCCTTTTGCAGATGCAACCAGACTTTGTCTCCCACCTGAAACTTGTGTGGTACGCCTATGGGTGAGAAGAAGTTGTTCCTATGTTTTGTCATGACCGTATCCCTTTGTTGCTACTGCTGCATGGAGGAATCCTTCGCAGGGATCATGGATGTAGCAACGATCTTCCCCTTACTTTGGGAGCGAATTAGACAGAAAATGAATTTCCTAGTCTAGGAGATGAGCTTGCTGCCTTTCTTAGTAGTGATCAAAGATGTGGCAGTAGGTGAGGCTACCTCTAGTATCCTGTATAATGAATCACCCAAAGTAATAATAACAGCACGAGGCCTTGACTCATACACAACATGTCGCCTCCATAATTATGGTTGGCCTAATAGTACATCACAAACATCTAGAGGTGTAACATCACACAATACCTCGTCTGTGAAGGGCTTGATGCTGTAAGGAAGGTGACACTGCTGGCAAACTTTGAGATCTCGTCCTTCATGAAGCCACCCAATACTGTACGGCTGCAGGTGTGGTGTAGTCAGTATGCCCAATTGCTTCACGACCTCTGCTGAAATGAGTTTCTTTTGGCTGCCACTGTCGACAATGAATTTTTGCAGCGAACCCTTCACCCATATATGTGAGTGGAAAATACGCTCCCCCTCCTCTGGGTCTTCGAGCTCATTCTTCTGGATCTTGGCGGTGGCAATAATGGAGCTGGGATCCGCATCAATGATCTGCTTCCTTTTGCCATTCCCCTTGTTGTTTTCTAGCTCAGGGTTAGAACATGCATCCGATTCGGAAGCCTTCAACTCGGCCACCAGTGACTGCTTGGTCCGACACTCACTTGTGTTATGAGTGAGCCTCTTGTTGAACTCACACCACTTTCCTGTGTCCTTCTTCGACTTTGTGGTGTTGTTATTTTCTTGCAGCTTCGACTGGTTGTATTGGGTCACCCTGCCTTGGCTTTGTCCTTTCGGCTTCGGATTTGCAGATCCAAAGTCTTACTTCTTCTGTTTGAACTTTTGCTCGATTTTGACAGCGTATCGGTACGTCGTGCTGAGCGAGGAGATGTTCAAGAACTCCAGCTCTTTTGGAATGTATCTGTGTAGGTAGCCGTGCTATTTGAGTACTGGATGCATATTAGAATCTTTGATACCCAACTGTGTGCGAAGGGTATGAAAAATTTTTGTGAACACTGGCACATCTTGGTCCCTTCCCTGTTGCAGCATGGTCCACTTTATGTATTTGTCCTCGAGATTTTGACAGGGTAGTACTGCTCCTTAATGGAATCCCGGAATGAATCTTAAGTGGGTGTGGCTGAAATAGTGAGCATGTGCTTTCATTCTTCTGTTTGCAGTAGGTTTCCCACCAATCCTTGATGTGGGGGGCTGCTTTGAGAAGAGCGAAAACAATCTTTTCCTAACTCGAAAATTCATGAATAGAAAAATACCCATCTAGCATATTTAACCATTTATCTACGACATCTGTGTCTATTTGACCCTCGAAGATGGGGATTTCAAAATTAACTTGTACCTTAAACAGTGTGGCATTTCTAGTGTAGCTGTTGGAAGCCGATGCATCACCTCTGGGTAGCCATTGAAGGATCTGCGCAAAGTTGTCCATCATCGCGTTCCTTTGTTGCTCGAGGGCTTTGTCGAACAAGATTTTGATAGAATCTCCTACTCCCTCGTCTTTCTTTTCATCTGCCATGGGAGGCTGTCGGGTTTTGCGAGGCTGGTCGTGCAAAGGTTCGACCAGTTCAAGTCCTAACTCCTTACATCCCGACCTCATTGGGGACATGCAAAGAAAAACAGAGAAAAAGCAGTTCGCTCTGATCCCTATGATCCAGATTTAAATAGGAACGCAACAAATTACAGAGATAACCGTAAACACAAAGATGTAGTGGAAATAATACTTCATTTCATTAATGTAAAATATTGAGATATGCTTACAAACAGAAAATGGAAATAAACAACTAGGGCGATGGTAGCTTATCTCTGAGAAGAGATGTGGTGGCTACATGCCTCTGAACTGTGTTAAAATGAGTTTCAAAGGCCTATTTATTATTGAGAAACAATGGACAACCCTAAACATAGAAAAACCTAACCTTAGAAGATGAAATGCCAAACTGTGGGTCTCGTTTGGGTAAATTGGTACATCAAATTCTCGGGGTCGTAACTTTGGCATACGATCTTCATTTGACGCATACAATATCTCGTTAGAAATATATATCTGAGAACTACAACTTTGGGAAGAGAAACATCAATCTATGGACCCATGTTTCTCCCAGTTTCCCCAGAAAACGTCATTTAGGGCCTCAAAACAGCTCCGAAAGTTTAGGTCCCGAAAAAATGCTAAAAATAGTAAATTGTGCTACAAATAAGGAAACCGAAAAGCTGAAAGAGACAATTGTGGGGGTCTAAGTGGGATAGGTGGGTGGCCACCAACATCCACCTGGATCACATATTAAATAAGTTTTTGGAGAAAATGAGTCACCCACCTAATGGCATCTTCCATAAGTCAACACAAAACCTTAATGCTACGACTATCCAACACTACAATATTATCAAGCATCTTTCCCAAACACCATGTACTATGTCTTCTTTATAGGTTTTGAAGAGCTATCCTATGCAATGCAAAACCTTGTTAACCACTATTAGAGGGGTTAATCCCTCAAAGTCAAATTTGATTATGTTTGACATTGATGAAAGTTTGTATAGGCTATCCAATGAGGTCACTTTTCATATCTTGGTGCATATTTATAGAAAAACTATTTTCGTCACTCTTGTGGATGAAGGATCTCCTAGTTGTATCATGGCCTTGTCATGCTAGAAAGCTATTGGATATATAGAACTTCTCCAGTCAAGTACCACCCTCTAGGTCCTTGATGGCCATAACTTCTTACCTCAAGGGGTTCTTTCAACATTTTCTATCGAGCTTAGGGGAAAATTGTTGCTATTGATGTATAAGTTATAGACACCCCTCTTGAGTATAATTTCTCCTTATATGTAATTTGTTTTATGATATTACTATTTTCATGTCATCCCTCTTTTACATTCTTCAATTTCCCCATGAATGCAAGTTACCATTGATCAACTAAATATTGCACGACAATGACCAAATTAACTACTACGAGAACCACAATGCTATTTGTCAAGAATAACCCTTTATGATATGAGAGTGTTAATGTGGAATTATTTAAGAGCTCATCATTAATGGGAATTTTTCCAATACCACCAACCAATTTTCCATCTACTATCATTTCTCCCATTCATATGATTTCTTTCATCACCAATGGATTCCATCGATCACATGACCCTTAGGTACTGTTCCTCTCCTTTAGATGTAGATTCTTATGCTAAGAAAATGCCATTAAGCCTAGATGAGATCACTTATCGTAGGATTTTGTCAATATTTGATAATTATGAGTCAAGTGAATCCCATAGTGAGGAACTCATTAAGTATCCTTTAACCACGTGGTTTGTTGACCATCCAAATTCTAGGACTTCCTTGAAGTCAACCTTCCTAATAATGAAGCTATTGTGGGGGTTATATCTATTTCTAAATGTCCATGGAGGAACTTTTGTTTTCATAATTTCTTCTTTGGTTAGAATCATTGGATGAGTCACCCAAAATCCTAGCTTCCTCTAGCTCTACTGAGTGGTCCTGATCTTCTATCACGTTACATGGCGTTTTCTCATAGGGGAATTTGGAAAACATTTTGAAAACAATACCTATCAACATTGATAAGAAACCAAGTGTCATGAAAAACATTACGATTGGTGAAAATTGTACTCCCCGAGAAATTGAACTTCTCACCACCCTTTTAAAATAATTTTGCGAAGTGTTTTCTTGTTCTTACAAGAATTTCTAGGAATTAACCCTTGGATTATCGAACGTAATATTAAGTCACATTACATAGCCAAGCTAGATTAGCAAAGGCTCAAGCCAATCAATGCGTGTAAGGAAACTACTGGTTTTATCTATCTGATACCCTTGATGGAGTGGGATTCTAATCCTATTCTGGCGATGAAGAAACAAGGGACAAATATGGTTTGTGTTGACTCTAGGGATCTCAATTTGGCTTCTCCAAAGGATAATTATCCAACCCCCTTCACTTATTAGATTCTTGATGCTTTAGCCAAGAGTGTTATATTTTCCTATATGGATGGATTTTCAAGCTATAATCAAATATAGATTAGACTAGAAGACCAACATAAGACCACCTTTATCTACCCTTGGGGAATGTTCACTAATAGAAAGTTTCCAATTATACTTAAATTTATAGAGCCACTTTCCAACATGCCATGTCCTATTCCTTTAAGGAAATCAAACACATAGTTGAGGCCTATTTGGACGACCCTATAACACGGTTTTTCCAACGTAAGGACCATACTAGCCATCTTAGGGAAATATTTTTACAATGTCGTTTTTACAAGATTCATTTGAACCCACAAAGGTGTGTCTTTTGCATGGTTTCCAAGAGGTTATTAGAGTTTATAATATCTAAGTACATGATCAAAGTTGATACTAAAAAGGTTGAGGCGATCATTAATATACCTCCTCCTCATACTCTTCACCAGCTTCAATGTTTATAAGGGAAATCAAACTTCTTTCATAGACTTATTGTCAATTATGTTTAGATAATAAGGGTTTTATGCCATTATTGAAGAAAGGTGTACCTTTCTTTTGAAGCCTCGAAAATCGGGTCTACACCAAGGGGGATACTCACCCGGTCCGGACCTTGAAAGCAACTCCTTTTCCATTTGGGATGGTGGGTCCGACTAGGGATAATGGGACCAGTTTCCCAATTTGTGTGTGTGTGTTGATAAGAATTGATATTTGTATTTTCTTGAAATATACATGTTTAACCCGCATGTATACGCGAATTCGTCTAGATTAACCTGCGTATATGTCTTTTTCTTCTTTTTGAGTGCCTGAGCTGAGGTCTGAGCTGAGAGTGAGTTGCCATCAAGTACAACACCTGTGCCAGAATCATAATGCCAACAATATCCCCCTTTGGACTTGATGGCAACACCAAGATTCCTCTTTCATTCTTCTCCTTTGTCATCAAGGGAAAAGGGTTGTGCTCCACCTGAGTACATGCTGAAATCTCTGCCCTGCTGTGCTGACCATGCTCCCCCTAATTGTAGGCAAGATCTACAAAAGATGTTCTTCAAGACGAAATATGACATATACATCATAAAAGACCTTCCTATCACCAAAAGACTCAATACATACATCCTTCACCCAACCATGTGGGGATCATCCACCCAACCAAGTGGGGATACATCAGAAAATTACATATGACAACCAA
>APFE031242605.1:174735-188017 GCA_000404065.3 Pinus taeda
AGGTTCAGGACCCGAAAAACTGCTAAAAATAGTAAGTTGTGCTACAATTAAGGAAACTGAAAATGCTGAAAGAGACAATTGTGGGGGTCCAAATGGGATAGGTGGGTGGCCACCAACATCCACCTAGATCACTCTTACCTTCCAATATACGAAGTTTGTCCCATCAAAAATCAGTGGCCTGATTGATGCTTCCCTCTCGTAGTTGCTCATGATGAAAGATCTTCCTTCAAGTGATCAAGCTTCTTCTGAAGGACTTGCTCTGATACCAATTTTTGGAAATAATACTGAGAGGGGGGGTGAATAAGTATTATCAAGTCAACTATTCATTTTCAAAACAAATTATATACACTACTTCAGTTAGTTAAACCCGCGTATATACGTAACTATGCAGAAGGAAAACCGCGCATACAAAGCAAACTTTTAATTTACTTTATCTTTCTGATGATGATTGTTAATCTGTGTTGCAGAATCAAGTAACTAGAGACAGTAAAACAGAACAGAAAGACAATCACGCACAAGAACACAAGATATAAGGTGGAAACCCAATGTGGGTGAAAACCACCTGTTGCAATTCGTCTATATCTTCTTTTTAAATTAGAAACTTCTTTTACAATGTACTAGTGCAGTCCTTTACCAGTATGCAGGATGCAACCTGCAGAGAGCTACAACCCTCTCTCGTTCTCTAGCTTCTCTTGGAAGGGAGGTACATCCCCCTTTAGCTCTTGCACTAGCCAATATACTAGTACGTAGGTGCTGGCCTACAGAAGGCTACAACCTTCTCTTTATTCCAGGGACCACGTTTCATAAATTTTCAGACTGGATCCATAAATATCAATCAATCATCAAGAATCAACCAATCTCCATTCCACCAATTAGATCTGAATCAAGTAGATACTTCTCTGACAGCTGTAACCAAAACACAGTACCACACACCAAACACTGAACCTAGAACACATCAGCAATAAACAGAAGCAACTAGATCACAACTTAAAGTATATACACTATTTCAATAACCTTTAACATGCGTGCATATGCTTCTGTGTTTGGAACAACCTGCGTATACGCTGTTTTCATTCACTGAACCAGTGTGCATACACGACTTCTCTTCACTGAACCTGCGTACAGATCTATAAAAGATAATTCGCTCTTTCAGATATTCAAATACACTAATTAACCCAGATTTATAGATCAAGCAAGCGCCACATACAACAAACCACAATCATATAAAGATACTATCATTCAAGCTTAAAGATTATGACCCATCAATAGAACTTATCCTCCTTCTTTGCGCTAAGGTTCCTCCTTCATTCAGATCTAGATCTGCACCATAACCCAATTACCAGCTTTCAGATCTACCACTTTTTCATATATTCAATAATAATTCAGATGATCCTTTGCCACAAGATCTCCTTCCTCTTTTATAGTCTTAGGCCATCTACAATACCACGGTCCAAAACCATAACATTTCATTGCCATGAACCCAAACTAGGGATCAACACATCTGACGAGTCGCCATGGTCCAAAACCATAGGTTCAAATCCCAAGGACTAACTACCATGGACCAAGAGTAAGTCCCCAACATATACACGCTTTTATAACATATAACCCGCGTGTATACACGACTTCGTCTAGATTAACCTGCGCATATGTCTTTTTCTTCTTTTTGAGTGCCTGAGCTGAGGTCTGAGCTGAGAGTGAGTTGCCATCAAGTACAACACCTATGCCAGAATCATAATGCCAACAATAACTCAAACATTCAAGCTTTCATATCTAAATAACTGAGCATAAGATATTACTTTGACACATAAGAAGAAATCATTAAGAGATAAAAGTACCATTGATAACAAGTTCTGCTCATGAGCTTCAGCAATATAGATTTATCTCTTCCTAATTCAACATCTACTAGGAGTAGAAAAGTGCATTTCAGTAGCACACATTAAAGACAGATATCAATAAATATCGTTCCATTCATTCATCAAAACCTCCTCTGAGGGTGTAAAAGTTCATGTTCTGAGGAAATGTTTTTGACAAATTTTAGGACCCCTCTCTAAATGCATGATAGGGGTTAAAATACTACTTCCTAAATACTAAAAATAGTTTATTACAGAAATATAGGAGGAGGTTTAAATGACCATCCTCATCTAAGGAAAAAATAAATCAAAGCTAAAACTAAAACTGAATCTGGAATTAACTATCTATGTATCTGTTCTCTAAGATCGCAAGCATTCAGCATCAGCTTGAGGAGTGTCGATTGGCCGACCTACGATTTTAGTTGCCATGCGAAAATGGAATCGGCAAGTGTTGGTGCTATCTTCCCGGTAGAATTCGTAAGGCATTTGAGAGTCATACAATGACTCTGCGGTTTAACCAAGTACTGCCAGTAAGTGTCCCAATTCAACTTGGTTAAATTCTTGATGGACTCTGCCCTTTCCTCAACTTTTTGTCCCCAGCTTGTCTGCAGTTGCTGTGCCTTTGGGAGAAATCTCAGTGCAATCTCTGAAATGAGGTTTTCTCTGTGCAAGTTTTCATTGACATAGTCAATGACATTGTTTGCTACTGTAGCTGCTTCTTCCGCTGCCTGTTCTGCCTTTCTAATCTGTGCGTCCCATTTATGGAAAATCATTTCTTTGTGGGCTTCATTGATTCTGAGTGCACCTGTTTGCTTTCCTTCCTTTGATTCCTTCCAAGTCAAATAATTAGAAATTATTTTATCAATTAAATCATAATCATGTCGCAAGTCCACGACTTGATTGGTAATTTTATCTCTTATCTTGTAATGGGAACTCCATTGCAATATTCTTTGGCATAATGGCTCTTGCTGTTGCAAGAGTTGGTCGTTTAAGGCAAGGGCTTCTAAGACAAAATCTATAAGCCTGGGATCATCTCTATGCATTTATAGCATAGTCTGTAACTGATTTTCTTTTTCAGCCAAATTTTTTTGGTATCCCAGCTGCATTTGTTGAAAATCTTGCTGTAATTTTTCTAACTTCTTCTATGCTTCTTGGTTGGCATTGGCTTTCTGTAGTTGTTGCTGCAAAACTTGGATTTGTTCCTCTTTATCCTTAAGTAATTGTTGTACCTCAAATGCTTTATCAATTGTAGCAGAAGCACAGGCTCCTGCGATATGAGATAACTTAGTCAGATTTTCAGTAGGGCCAGTGGTAGGGTCTCGCCAAAGGATTTCTAGCTGCTCTGCCTCAGGTGAGAGCAAGCTGTCGAGTTTTCTTTTCTTTATTTGCCTTCTTACCACTGCCTTATGTTGCGGACTATAGAAAACATCTAGAGGAGGAATTTCCTCTATTTTGAGCATGACTTCAAATGATGGGGTAATGAGAATATGCTCCATTTCTGGAACATTGCTGACTGTTTCCACGATCATATCTATCATTGTCTGGACTGTACTCTTAGGTGTCTTCGTTTTCTGATCCTCAGTACTAATCAATTCATTGAATGTTTCCCACTCTTTATCTAGCTTAGTTCTCACTAGCTTTGGTGGATGGATGATGGGAGCGGGAATTTTTACTTGTGGTGTAGTCAAGACTTGTTGCTCCGGGCACTCTTTAGGTTGGGCAGTGTCTCTAACTGACCCTTCACTTTTATTATGGTTGCTCTCAGACTATTTAGAGCGTTCTGCTGATTCTTTTCTAGACTTAGACCTGGACTTGTTTGCACTTGAGCCTTCACTTAAACTGATACTGGGATTTGGCTCCCTTATTGGTTCCAAGCGTAACTTATCCAAGGGGATGTTAGCTAATCTCCTTTCTTTGTACAATTTGAATTCTTGGAATTCCACTAGGGGAAATTGAATTTGATCCATGTGCATTACTTCTTTCAGTGTGCTTTTCTGTTGGAAGGTATCATCAAAAAGATCATCTTCTTTGGAAAATACTTTTATTTTGACAGTAGTAGTGAACTTCTTAATGACATCAAAAGGGTCAAATTGTCTTCCTGGAAACTTGAACAGTCGTTGACACAACATATTGTCTACTTCTTTAAATGCATGACCTAAATCAAACAGTGAAAATGCCCAACAGGCTAGAGGAAATTGCGCCAAATGGCCTTCTTCTTGTCTTTCAACTCTTTGCTCATTCCTCCCACTCTACAGGTCTGGTAGGCAATTTCTCGAGCCAGTAACTTATCATAAACATATAAGTGTGGGACATGAGGGGAAACAATGCTTCCACATACTTTGACATAGGTGAAAAATTCTTCCCCAAACCATCTTGCGACAGGGAGAATGTCAACTTCCGCTTCGGGGGAAAATCTTGGGGCATCCCTATTATACAACATTCTATAAAGAGGCATCATAATTCCATGGAAAATTCTGTAAAAATGCGGAATAAACTTGGAATCCCACAATTCCTTATGATAAATGTGAATGGGCAAGGGATTCTGTATAGTCCACTTCCAACCCATTAAAGGAAATTCAAAAACATAACAGATTGCATCTATAACATAAGCAGCTAAATAGAAAGGAGGATAAATCCTATGAGTAATAGATTTTTTGGACCGATAGTTCAAAATAGCCGAAGCTAAATTATAAGACAATATCTGAGCCCAATCCATAATAGTGGCATTAGTGGCTGCGTCTAATAGGGGTAGCCACTTAGATGAAAACTTGTTAATGTCGGGCCTTCCAAATAGTCTACATAGCATAGCAGCAACAAAGAAATATGGAGAGGAGAGGGAACCAGTACTGACATACAATGTTTGTCTTTTTTCAATGGTTCTTCCCTCGCTGACCAATTCTTGGTACATTTTGCCAAATCTTCGTTTTCTTTGGCAAACTTCTGCATGAACTGCTTGTTGTAGGTTGTCTGCGGCTCTGGTAGAGGATACATAATCCTTAAATCTTGTGGAGTGAATGACCCAATGAGGTCTTGGTCTCGAGACTTGAATAGTCTGTTTGTTATATCAGCGTTGTCGAGTACCCACTTAACCATGTCTATGTATGGAAGAATTTTAGGTATTTCCGCTATTCGATGAAGGAATGAACATGCAATTTTAGTGATTGATGCCTTAGACGACCCACGTGAGTCTACGGTTGCTTTAACCTCCATAACTCTGGGCTTTTCTTCTTCGAGCAGACTGTACATGCCTTCCCAAGTAGTTATGCCAACATCTTTGCTGCAGGTAGTGTCTGTGTATAAGGGCGTCATTTCTTTGTCCTCACTAACCAGAGCTTTTCCCTTCTTTCCCATTTCGTTCTGCATACTGCTGCGTATATTATTCTGCTTGTCGTTCCTGCAAATTTACAAGTAAGGAAAAAATAATGGTAAGAGATAAGGTGACGGGAGAGCTCTTTAATTATGAAATCATATCAAATATATCACCCTACGTGAAATAACCTTTCGATCAGATTTAACTCTTATCTCATATATGACTATCAACTAACCACTAAATTGACATTAATGCCCATAACTCGGTATTGGATTACGAGAAATACTTTATTGAACCATGAGCCCTGCAGAGCTATGATAAAGCAATTTTGCGATTTGTTTCGCAATATTGCAGATTGCAATATCGCTAATCCGTTTTGTTAACAATAATTTATTTCGTTGGATGGCTGCGAGATGCAATTTGCAAGATGTCTTATCGGATATCACCGGATCAGGATAATTTACCTTAGGTGATACTTGTGGCATATGAAATCTGCGATGTGCAATGAGTCTTTAAGGCGCGTGATCTCGCATCACGTTTTCGCAATTTTGAAAGCTTGTTTAGATGATGTTCCCCATTATCCTTTGTGATGGGATGTTTTATTGTTGAGAGAACAAGTTTATTTAGAACTTATCATAAAACTTAGGTTTTTTAGGTTTTGTGGGTGTTTTCATCTATTTATGATAGCATGTTTTATTCAAAGGGCAATACAAGTGCTAGTTTTTATTTTTTAGAAGGGTCCCCATTTATTTAGCTTTATTACTAAAACTAAATAAAAAGGGGGTTGTTGCTGGTCACAACAATTGGTGATTCATTAGGAAGAACCAGTTATCTCTGATTATATTTTGAATTTTCTAAACTTCCAAAACATAAATTTTTTCTAGAAAATCAAACTTTATTATAGAAATATAAAGTGCATCATGCTTTCAGCCATTAATGGTAGTTTGTTCCTTCTGTGTTAACTTTGATTATTTACTTCCCAAAGCTAGTCATTGTATTTACATCAACCACTACTTAGTTTATAAAGATAAAAACAAAGACTTCTCTGTAGATCAATTTTAAGTATGCTCATTTGTCGTAGGTAGAACCTCTGTTGCCAACAGGCGTTCATAGCCTCGACAGGGTTACCTATTACCCAGCAATGATCCTGTATCTTACTTGGAGAAATATACAATTTTCAAAGATAGATCCATATCCATACTTGTTGTTTTTTGTTTTCTTTTAATTCTTAAAGAAAAATGTCTACGTTTGGTAGCCAAATTATGACAGTGCCATTCACTTGATTTATAACTTTGCTGAACAAGCTGGCTCGTGATGACACCCCTTGTCTTTTGATTGTAACATGCTTGAGTCATTGCCTTGTTTTGATATGCAGTTTTGGCAATGTCATCAAGTTATAATATCTATGATCATGATAAGTCGGCTCATGATGAGACCTCTTATTCTTTAAGTTTATAGTGTATCATTGGATTACTCTTTGAAACTTGTAATTCCCTAGGTGGGGAGGAAGTCATTGGTTCCTTAAGAATAGCTTTAGACGACAATTATAAAGTTTTTAGAAACAATTTTTCTACAGAGAATGTTCGTTTTTTATTGATGCTTTTCATTGACTGATATAAAACAAATTCTCACTAAAGGTTGTTTTTCATCAAAATTCGTAAGACTGAAACTAGTAGTGTTTTCAGGCTTGTAGCATTTGACTGTATCTTTCAATAATAATGATCGATTTTCCAAATCAATGTTATTTATACAAACGAAAAAGAAAAGCTAAAATAATACTAACTGTTTTGTGAATTCCCAAAGCTAACCATTTACAACCTGTTTTATTATCAAAATAAAGCTATAAATAATAATTTAAAAAAAAAAAGGTTATCTTCTATGGAAAGTATTTTTTAAGGATCTTCCCATTAACAGGTAAAGATTCTCTTTTCCCTGCTAAATCTTGCAACATGAAAATGGATGGACCTATGATTTCAACAATTTGGAATGGGACAAGCCACATTCGTTGGAATTTAGAATGTTTGCCTTTTTTCCTTATGAGCCTTATCCCATTTCAAAACTAAATCTCCAATTCAAAAATCCTTCCTAGATACCATGCTTGAATCGAAGGAAGCCTTTACTAATGCTTGATGATGAGTGTGTGTGATTTTAGCTTGTTCTCGTTGTTCTTCTAGCTTAAGAATCTGCAATTGTCTTAGTTGTAAAGATGAAGTTGGTGTTTCGTCAATAAATTGAACTAAGGCCAAAGAAGGAATTGCTAGATGAGTTGGGAGAACTACTTTTTTTCCATAAACTAAATTAAAGGGAGAAGTGCCAATAGAAGCCTTTTGGGTTATTTGGTCTGCCCATAGAGCATACATCAAAGATTTGTGCCAATTTTTATGATTCCGATCAATGGTTCACTTAATGATTCTGATTAAGTTTTTATTTGTTGATTCGTCCAACCCGTTCCCTTATGGGTAATAATTGGAAGAATATTTAAGCTTAAAACCTATTTTAAGTGCAAATTCGGTCATAGCATTGCCAGAAAAATATGATGCATTATC
Organism: Pinus taeda; assembly: GCA_000404065.3. Taxonomy (NCBI): domain Eukaryota; kingdom Viridiplantae; phylum Streptophyta; class Pinopsida; order Pinales; family Pinaceae; genus Pinus; species Pinus taeda. Next base: position 182,442 of record APFE031242605.1, read on the forward strand.
AAACATTAGAGCAGAGGGTAACCAAACCTGGTGATTATGAACTGATCTATGAAATCAATGATATGTTCAGCATTGGCTGTCTTGAGTGGAACTACTTCTACCCATTTCGTAAAATAATGCGTAGCTGTAAGGATACACCTATGTTGTTTAGAAGAGTGAGGAACAATCTCACCTATTATATCCAATCCCCATTGATCAAAAGTTTGATTGATATTGACTGGTTGCAAAGGCAATGATGGTTTCTTTTGTCTCCTAGCAGCATTTTGACAAACTTGACATTTCCTTACATAGCTATGCGCATCTTTAAATAGTGTAGGCCAATAATATCCTGCGCACAAAATTTTATGTGTTGTAGCATCTCCCACATAATGTCCACCTGTTGGTCCATCATAGAGTTCCGGCAACACCTTTTCAGCTTCATATTTCTCAAGACACCATAGGAGAATAGAATCATAATTCATCCTAAAAAGTACATCATTTATGAGTTGATACTGCTTAGCCTTCAATCATAGGGCTATTTTCTTTGTATAATTCAGATTTAAAGGAGCATATATGTTTTTTAGATAAAATATGATATCAGCATATCTTGATTCAATATCGTTTAGGCTTACCTCATACATTTGTACCTCTTGATTTGGAGATGATATTTTAGAAATAAGCGATGCTCCAACGAACGTCTTGCAAAAGCCTTGACCTTTTACAATATTTGCTTCCCTGATCTCAACGTCATATTATTGTAAGGCAGTGACCCAATTTGCTCTCTTTTCACCCACATTTTTTTGTACTAAGAGATTTCTTATTGCTGAAAACGACACTATGATCTTTGTATGGGTTTTAAGAAGAAAGGGTCTAAAATATTTGATTGCTTTGAAAACAACATAAGTCTGTTTCTCAACGCCAGAATAATTTAATTCAACCCCTTGCAGATTTGAACTAAAGAAGGCAATTGGGGCTTCCACATTGTCTTGATTGGCTTGAGTGAGTATCGCAGCATATGACTTATCAGAGGCAAATGTATACAAAATAAAAGGATCAGAAAAATTTGGAGTCGCTAAGGATGAGGCATTAATAATCTCTTGCTTAATCAAATTGAACACTTCATATTCCTCTTGGCCCCATTTGAAAAGTGAATTCTTTTTTATCATTGCTTGTAATGGTAATACAATCCTAAGAAGTCTAGAACAAATCTTTTAACAAAATTAATCTAGTCAAGGAAGGATTGCATGGCTTTCTTATTGTGTGGCAAGAATATTTTAGAAATTTCCTTAATTCTATCGGGATCAACATGGATTCCAGATTTTGACACTATAAATCCAGTAAGTTTTCCTTCACTTAATGCGAAAAAGGATTTTTTTGGGTTAAGTGAAATCCCATACCTTTGGCAACATTGGAAGATCTGCTTTAAGTCCCTAAGGTGATTACCGTGTTTTTTAGAATATATTGTTATGTCATACAAGTAAATCACCACTGATTTGTTTACTAATCCCTTAAATACGATATCCAGGGCCCTTTGAAATGTGGCGCCATTGTTAATCAGACCAAAAGGCATCTTTTGATATGCATAAGTACCCCATTTGGTTCTAAACGTGGTTTTTAGCTGATCCTCAGGATGGATTAGAACTTGGTTGTAGCTTGAGAAATTATCTAAAAAGGACATTAATTCTGATCCCGCAACTGCTTGCAATATTTGTTCCATAGGAGGTAGGGGAAAATTATCCTTTTGGCAAGCTTTTTCAAGATTTCGAAAGTCAATACAAATTCTAATGTCTCCATTTTTCTTTCTAACTGGGACCATATTGGAAACCCATCTAGAATGTCGAATGGGAAAAATAATTTTGGCTTTCAATAATTTATTAAGCTCGGACTTAAGCTAACTTTCCAGATTAGGATGGATCTTCCTCAGATTTTGTTGGACAAGTTTTTCATCAGCTATCATCGTGATAGTACGCTAAATGATCGAAGTGTCGTAAGTTTTAAGATCATCGTAATTCCAGGCAAACACACTTTTGTATTGTTTCAGGATCCGAACATAGGCTAATTTTTCTTCTGGGGCTGGGCCAAGACCTAGGTTGATATTCTGTGGCTTGGTATCCATTCCTAGATTTACTAATTCATAGTTTAGAGTTGAACTCTAAAGTTTTGAATTGGTAGATCTTTTAAATTGGTCTTTCAAATCATATAATTCTTCCAATTTGACTACAGATTTTGGTATAACATTATTAGTGCTCTCTTGTTGTAACTGGTTGTCATGTTGGTCCTCATCAATTATCTTATTAGTGTAAGATCCTTCTAATGTTAGGAAACTCACAATATCAGGATCATCGTTGAAAATTTTTCAGTTTGTAACATTATCAGGGATGAAGAGTTTCAAGATCAATTCGATAGATAATCTGTCTGGGCTATAGTCTTCTGAGGGAATGAGCTTGGAAACTACATTAGCCAGAAGGTCAGCGCTAGCATTTTGGAGTCTGGGAATAGGTAAAATATTAAATGCTATAAAATGTTTAGTTAGATCTTGCAATAAAGATTGGCAATGCTTCAAATGACCTGATACACAATGTATAGTATTTCGTACATGTTTAATCACAATTTCAGAGTCTCCAAAGACTTGTAGATACTTGATATCTAATCCAATTGCCGTGTACAGTCCTTGGACTAAAGCTTCGTATTATACAGTGTTGTTTGTGCAATCAAACACGAATCTAGATGTTAGCATAGTTTTGTTTCCCTATGGACTAACTAATACACATCTTGCTCCTTCTCCATCACTAGATTTGGATATGTCAAAAAATAATTTCCAAAATAAAGAGTTATTTACAGGACTATCTACAAAATTAACGCATTTGGAACTATCTGTTTGAGAAATTTTTTCTATTTGAGACAAAACAGAATGTTCTAAATAAGGCGAAGTATGAGCATTAAAATTTCCTAAGAAAGTGTCAACAGAATAGCTGTCAATTATATTGTTGCTGTAAGCTACAGGTTCATTTTCTCCTTCCAATTCAGTCACTATGTATTTTTGGTGTTTTTCTCACTCAACCTTTATTTGATTTGGTTTACCATTGTAAGGAAGCCACATATGTGACCAGTCGGTCACAAAGTATCCATGAAGCTTTTCAGACCAATCCCTACTAAGAATTAATCCATAAAATTCAGAAATGTCTGCGACTAGAATATCAATAACTTAACATACCTTTGGATTAGATGACAACTTTATGGTAACTTGATTTAGTTCACCAATTAATTCAATCTGCGATCGGTCCAGCTGAACTATGCGTATTGCATATTTTTGAGGTTGGACATTTAACTTTGCACATATTGTTTTAGGTAAGATATTAAATGAAGCTTCTGAATCTACCAAACAATTATGCAAGTTTTTATTGAAAATTTCGTAAGTAAGAAGGAACGGAGGAGTATGGGATTTTGACCTACCTTCAATTAAAGCAATATCATTCGAATCAACTTTATTTGTCATATTAGTTGAAGGATTTCCCATCTCATGAGAAGCTTGTGAGATTACAATGGCGGGAAGAGGTGCAATGGGTATTGCATGTAACTCTTTCATAAGTAACTTGTGTTGATGTTTCAATTTGCTCAGTTCATAAAAATTAATGTTAGCCCTAGTATTCTTCATGTCTTCAATGATATTATACTCCACCATCTCATCAGAAACAATCAGTGTTTTAGATGGAGTTGAAGGATCATATTGGACTGAGCTTGTTTGAGTCGCTTTTGGTGATGATTTCTTATCTGTGACTTTATCTTTAGATGTCGAGCTTGTGCTCTTCTTTTTAGAACTAGGTTGTGGAGGATTGAGTTGATTTCTACTTCTGGTACTAACTGGTAATGCCTCTTGATCCTCTTCGCCTGGAAGGATGAAGTACCACATTCCCTATACTTCTACAACTTCATCTTCATTAGTAGGTTCTTCATTAGAAACTTCCTATTCTTCTTCTTCAGATTCTGCATTTGATATAGCATTGGGAGGCTTTGAATCAGTTGAGGGATTTTTTCTATAAGGCTTATAGGGATTATTTGAAGAAGTCTCTGCTACTTGCCTCTTAATGTCAACCATTTTGTTAGACATGGTTTTTAAGACTTTCTGTAATCCTTCTAAATTGAATGGGTCTTTTGATTGCTTTTTCTTAGGATCATCTTTAAAAGTAACCTTCTTAGATTTTCTTTCATCGACAACGTTTTTCTTTTCTAAAGCTAAGATACGTTTCTCTACTGCTATTGCTTCCTTCATGTTTTCGGCTAATGTTGTCTTGGCAGCCCTATCAACAAAGATCGCTATGTTTGATGGTAAAGCAGATATGTACCATTCACTTCGAACCTCTTCGATGGGCTTGGAAGCGGTCGGAATTTTATTCAAAAGTTTGTTGAAACACAAGTTAAAATCTTTGATAGGTTATCTCGATTCAATCTTTATATTCTATATATCATTGATCAATGTTGCTGTGGATCTATCATCGCAAAATTTAGTCAAGAATTGCTCTTGGAAAATGTCCCAATTAGTGATGGATCCTGATGGTAATGAAAAATACCAGGATCCGACTGCTCCTTGTAATGTGTAAGGAAAAAGTCGGAAAACAACATCTTTATTAGTAACACCATTTAAATTTATCGATAACATAAAGTTGTTTATGTGTTCTTCTGCTAGCATGCCTGCTTCAGGATTAAACTTGGGCAACCATTTTTCAGGATGAGCTGGTAGTTGACTCAAGGGTGCAGGCATTGAGACTGCCCTTGGATTATTCCATGGGTTTTGGGCCATCGTTGAACTATTGATAGAGGAAAGTGAAGACGAAGTTGCTTGTGGAAGAGATGAGGATGTTAAAGTTTCAGTGCTCTGATGGACAACAATTTGAAGTGGAGGGGTGGATGGTTGACTTTACAATGGGGAAGTTGGAATGGATGTTGATGATGAAAGAGTCTCACTATTAGACCCTTGAGGTGACTTCCTTGCTCTTTTCCTTTTAGGTAGAGGTAATTCAATTGGTTCAATACCAAACCTTTCACTCTGTAATCTGGTTAAAGGATGAGAAGGATTGTATTGCAAAGTCACACTACCTTGAGATATTTCAGACTTTTGCGGTGATATGGAAAATTCTTGAAGTTTATGAATAAAAAATTCAACTTCAAGAGGTTCGATAGTAGATTTATCTGAAATGTTTGGGTTTGTGGCAATGGTTGTTGTTTTCTCAACTTCTCGCTTAGGATTTAAAATATTTGGAATGCGATGAAGAAGTCAGGGGAGATGTTGAGGGCGATTTACTCTTAGAATGGTATTTAAATTTGGATTTACTAGCCATTCATAGTTCGGAGGTTCAAGCCCTCCTTCTTGTAGGAATTTACAGGGTAAGTTCCTCAGACAGAACACCAAAAGGACACCGCTCACAAATAGATCACAGATCAATACACCAGTATTTTGACGTGGTTAAAACCCTCAAAGAGGGAAACAGTCCACGTCCTGTGCCAACGTGGCCACTACAGGAAATTTATTAATAAAAGAATGAAAATTTACATAAGCTTCTCTCATGCACGGTTAACCTACAAATGACCCTCCATGCGCT
>APFE031242612.1:0-10077 GCA_000404065.3 Pinus taeda
AATAATTACAAGTATTTAGTTAGTACGGAATTTAGAAATTTACGAGTAGCAAATGAATAAAAGTTTGTTTGTGTTACTGATCGCTATGCTTGTTTTTATCCTTCCAAGTTAGATCAACCTGTTAGGAACCTGGTAATGGTTGGTGTCAATTAATATCTGTTCAATATTAGCGTGCCAAATTGTAATCAGAGTTTCTGCCAAAGATGTACGGATGAGAAATATATTTATATGATTGATTCTGTAAATATCCTAATCAAAATGACACAGATTGTGAATGAACTTGTCAATTATATCATAAACTGCCAAAACAATTTGTTACAGTGCCATCTCGTGATAGCAGAGTGAATACAAGTTGGGTTCGATTACAACCTACACTAAGAGGGGTATGAAGTTTGGTACAGAGCTGATGATGATCATGAGATGAGAGGACCTCCCTTGAGGTATTCAGTCAAGGCCAGCGCAACGAGGCCAATCATGGCAAAACGCCCATTCAACATCTCTGCCCCAGAAGACATTATTTCCTGTGATTTGCTCTCTTTGGACACTCCCTTGAACATGGGTATCAGAGAAGCAAGCGTGAAGAGAACCGCGCTTCCAATAAACAGTGGAACTCCTCCGCTGGCCAGTTGAGCGACGAGGTCTTTCCCGCTCGCTATCTCCACCCCGACAGCTGAGACGAATCCGAGCATGGCGAGTCTCCCATTTATGGTTTCTGGGGCTGGCCCACTGAAAGCAAACACGTTCTTAAAGTTTGTGCTCACCTGCATTATTATTTATGTCAATTCAATTTAGTTCAGTGCAGTGCATGTTAATGTAAAAATTGGCGCTTGCATAATTGCTTACCGTCTGAGGAGGGGTAGAAGGTGATCGCCTTGACTCCGGTGACTCCGGCTGTGGATCCACATGACCCAAATTAAGTTATATATAGAATAACATAAAACCTTATTGAATAACATAAAACCTTCTATTCGTGGATACGGAAACAGCGACAGAATTACTAACCCCTGCCATGCATTTTACTCGAAGCTGCCTGCTGGTTGTTGACCTCTTCGCTGGCCTCCGTTGCAGGAGCGATGCTCCATTAATCGCCATTACTGATGCATTTACAGCGGCCATGATCGCAATATAAGAATGAACACTATGTATGAGAACGAATCTAATTTATATGGACTTTGAGAACAAGAAGATAATGAACATATGAAATAACTAAAGAAGAATAGCCACTATTGATCTGTTATGAGACTCCAGGGCTGGTTATTGTGTTATATATAAGGGTGTGGAGGCCATATGGAAAAATCTACCGTCATTCATTGAACGGTAAACGCTTAGCCAAGTTTAGGTTTCTCTTCCTCGGACTATGTTTCCACGTGGTTGGATAAAAATTGAGACGTAGATCCTCGAACAACCGGGCGCACCGCACTTGTATAGATTGGAACGTTTCCAACTAATGAAATAATAGATTTTTAGATTTTTGATAATGAAATAGTAGAGGGCATCACCATCACCATAGATTATTCAACCATATGGTTGGAACTTTTCCAACCATATGCTAAAAAATTTTGAGCAAGAACATCCCACAATGCCAAAATTAACTGAACAACACAAGGAATGTGGAGAAAAACTCATGAAAAAACTCGGCCGCACCTAAAACATAAGTTAAATTTGACTAGATCTCCTTGGTCTCTCCCATAGGTTTGCCTACCAATGACTGGAGCTTCTTAGTCATCTCGTGACTCATCATCCATGCAACTGGTGTAGAGGATGAGGGAAAACAACTTTCCTGAGCTGAGAAATTGGTCAACCTTCTTCCAAAGATTTACAAGCCTCTACATAACCTCTGGAAGTCATTGACACCTCTACAACACTTCACCAAACCACTTCCACATCACTATCACCATTATCAGTCAAACATGGTTGACTTGGATGCCAACCAACAACAATACTAGCTCCCAGGCCATCAAAATTCTCCATAAACACTCTGCCTTCAATATGCATCTTGTTTGGTTGTTGGGTCCTGACACATGTTGGGAGTTTAATTAGCTAAACAAATCCATGTACTACTGGCCCTTTCAGGAACATTCCATGCAGCGCGGACTGAGGTCTCACTCGAAGCAGTATAGGGGGATGTTGGAACCAGGTTTCCACACCCTTGAAATGTCTGAGGGGTTTGATTTAGTCCAACTGTGAATATCTTCGTGCATGTTACTCCGCGTAATTCCTGGACCTTCAGGGCCTTCATGACTTGTTATCTTCGCCTTTGCGGAGCCCTAACCAGGGAATGTGGGGCTTTCACGCTGCTGGAGCAGTGATCTGCACTATTTCCTCAAGTCACGCCATAGATCTTACTTATCTCCTTATAACAATTAGTTATCTTCGTGTAAATAGATACCTTATATTATATTCACTTACTCATCATATTCATATAAGTTCACAGAGTAAATAACCAATAAACGTGTAATTCATACCCAATATACGTTAATACATAAAACAGGAAAAGATACACAGAAATATGGTAAAACTTCTCTTTATCAATGTTTCAAATGGTTACAGACTCAACCTACCCTGCACACTTGGCTGCAAGGGTCTGTGCACGCAGCTACGTACTACTAGGCCTATGCGCGCTAAGCTGCAAAGCCTTCTCCTACTCTATGACCCAAAGACACAAATTTACACTTCAGATACTTTTCTATCCTTATATTCCATTGTCATCAATCCATTCTTTAACTACTGAGAGCCTCGCTCTATTTATACAATCCCATGGTCTGCGGACCATGGGTAGTTCTCTCAATCCGACATTACATTTACAAAAGTAATGGCAGATAACTATATGACTCTATTACAACTTTGTGCCCCACACTCGCAATTCACTGAGTCTTTACAATGGTCTTTAAGCCCCAAAACTTGCCATGGGGAGGATTCCACACCCAACAAGACACCAACATAAACATCGTGACTCACCCTCAAGTCACTCTGTCAGTGGGAAGATCTTTTCACAGAGACCTCCCAACTCTGCTCAGACTGTTGCAAGGTCGGCAGTGCACTGAGCGGTTGCCTATTGAATGTCATGTACTTGTTGTTTAGAGACCACGTTGTTAGAACTGCTCCTCTGCATCTGCACGAGCTTGCTTTCAATTGTTATTGTGATTACGAACACCTCATTGGTCCAAGCCTGAACATGAGCTTTAAAATCTGCTTCTTTGTGTCGCACTGCATACATTGCCTCTTTAAGTGCTTTGACCTGTTACATTCTCACGAGCCTCTGAGTGAGGGCCACCATCTACGTTGTCCCTTTGATGTTGTCATACTGTTGTTGTAGCTTGCGTGCCTCTGTTTCTAAGCATTGTATGTTCGCGTACTCCTGCAGATTTGTGAGGACCTCAAATGATTCTTCTATCATTCTGGTGTAGTCCCTTACTGCACTGCTAATCTCCTCCAACCCTGATGTAATGGTGCTGATGCGTTGTTCCTTTACCTCTGGAGGAGTTGAAGGTTGCACCTTTAACCGTAACCCTGCGATATGAATGTTCAGCTCCAGTTGAACCTTAGCCATTTCTTCTCGCGCCTCGTGCACCCCTACTACTAAGCTTTGGATGCGCACCTCTGTTGGTGCTTCTGTTAGGATGGTCAGCTTAGGGACCATCTGGCAGGCTTCTTCCAGTATCTACACCATCTACTTGTTCTAAGACATGACCTCATCGCGTTGCAAACTCAAGTTCTCCATGTTGATCTTTTTGTCACTCAACACTTGCAACGCGCGGCTTTCCATATCCCACAATTCTACAGTAATCCCATCTTGCAGAACATAGAGTGTCTCCTGCGGGAGTGCAACCATGTTGATTCCCATCCCCTTCAGTGTACTAACTGTATACTGGTAGGCCTCATTTGCTGTAACCAGTGCCCCTTATGACATCACTATTATGTTGGTTGTATGAGCACGTAGCATTTCCTCTGCTATGGTTATTCCTACTGCAAGTCTGGTTAAGAGGGTACCAGCCTGAGGAGTGTGCACCTGCAATTCCTGAATCTATGCTTAGAGGGCACCCAACATAATCTGATTCTCCTTCGCGAAGTCTTGGAGGGCCTTCGTCATGATTTCGTGCATCGTCTCTCCTATATCATGCAAATCCCCCTCGGTAAGTGTGATCAAGTCGATAGATAGCTTGGACACTTTTACATTCTTGCGCGACCCCATACGCTCGCTCAGGTGTTGGTGCTTCAATCGTGTTGACGTTGTTTTTGGGTCCACTCTGCGCTCCTCTTCCTTTCTTTCGATCTATTTGTCCTGCTCAAGCGAAGGTGATTTCTGGCCCTCATGCGCCTTCTTTTTTGCCTTCTGTGCTCCTGCTACTGCAGCCCTTTTCTGTTATGTTGTTGTCTCTACAATGTCCCACACCTCCTGTGTTTTTGCTATTGCTGCTTCTTTCCGTTCCTTTTCTGCCAGCTGCGCCACGTGCATTTTTTCCTCTTCCTTCTTATCTTGCATAGCAGACTCTTCCAGTGAAGAGATGTCTGGAGCGCACCAATCCAGTAGCCACATCAGCAGTATGTCGAATATCACATCATCTGTGGCAATATATGGTAGCTCGTTCCACTTCTTCACAGGGTCCTTGCATGCCCTGAGGTAGATGTGATGAAAGTCCACTTTAATTTCTGCAAAACTTTGCAGGCACTTGTAGATAGTGGGTGATAACCACGACTTGCGTTAATCCCCATTCTGATGTTCATTTCCATGAACACCCAGAAAATTTTACTACCGCGGATTCGGTTCATGTCCTTAGTGGCCCACAGCGAAGCGTACTTCAGGGCATCTAGGAAATCCCATGAAATTGTGGGGAATTGGCTATCCTCCTGCAATTCCCCATCCACCAGCAATTGTGTGAAACCTTTCCTTCCTCCATCATTACTCTGGCCATCACCCGAATGTCTTTTTTCCTTTAAACTACCTCATTCTATTTTGGTGTTCTTACTACTGAGTACTGCCTATTTATGCTATGTTTTGAATAGAAATTTTCAAACTCTTCCGATATGAATTCTCCTCCTCTTTCATATATGAAGCATTTCATCTTGATTTCCTTCTCATTCTCAACATGAGCCTTAAATATTTTTAGCTTACTCAGAGCTGCTAGCTTGTCTTTCGGCAAAATTATCCAAGAAAACATAGTAAAATCATTAGTAAATACAATAAAGTATCTTTCTCCTCTTGGACTATTTGTTCTTGTGGGACCATATATATTCATGTGAGCCAACTTCAAAGGTATCGAATATGACAACTCCTTTATTTTGAATGGTTTCCTTATCTATTTTCCAAACTAACAATACTTGCAGATTAGACTATCGGGCTTTAATAGTCTTGGTAAGCCTTAGACTACCCTTAAATTACTAATTTTGACTAGACTATGTAAATTTACATGCCCCAACCTTTTGTACCACAACCATGTTTGGTCTATTTTTCTTAAGTAGCAATTCACTGTGGAATCATCAAAAGCATACACATTGTTGTGAGTTTTGATTTCCTTTCCTACCAACTTTCCATTCATATATTTTTATATCTCATAGTCCTTTGAGTGAAAGGTCACATCATAGTCATTTTCACATATTTTACTTACACACGTAGGTTGTTCTTGAGACCATCCACATATAGGAAATCCTTTTCTTGGTATTTTCATCTAGACTAACTATCCCCTTTCCTTTAATTTGTTTGAAGGAATTATTTCTAAATGTGAGATCACCTTTGCTTTTCTATTTTAGAAACAAGAATTTACTCTCGTCTCCAATCATATGCTTAGTGAAAACAATATCTACACATCATTTTCTTTTATGTTCATGTGCAGATAAAGAAATTTCGTATTCCTAAACTTTCTTAGTCTTATCTTTCCACCTCTTCATGTCTCCACTAATTATTCAAAGATTTATTGTCTAGCTACACAAACAAACTTTTTTTCCATGCATTTTGCTTATGTCCAAAGTTAATACATTTAAAAAAATAAATTTAATTTAAAAAGGAGCAGGGTGGGGTGGTGGGAGGGGGATTTTTCATGCACATCAAATGAATTTCTAGAACTAGGATTTCGATTATCTAGATATTAAATTTTCATATATTTCAACTTTGACAATTCTATGGTTAATGGATTTATGTCCAAAATTGTGACATGAAAAACAATGTCCATAAAATAATTTTGGGTACCTGATATTTGAGAATTAATCAACTTGAAGAAATCGAATGTACCTTAGTTTTCCTATTGGTTGATTTACCTATCTATGTGGAGGAATATTTGAAAATTCTAAAACTTTCTCCATTGCTAAGTGCTTATGTGACTTATATTTCATTTATCATCACTAGCATTTCCTTTTAATTCCATTTCAAATCTTATGATACCTTTGGACCTGAGACTAACCTTTCCTTTAAAATATTCTTATATTTCTTGCTAACCCAGACCTACCTTATTTGTTAGAAAACTTTGATTGCTCATAATGTGGTTTAGTTTCTTTCTTCCTTCAACAATTTTTTTGTGTAAATCCATCTCAGTTTTGGACATATCAAGGTTTGTCCTCAGAGCTATTCTTTGCTTCTAGACTATGGAAGCTATTTCCCAATCAATGATTAATCCATTCAAAACCTCTTCTTCCCTTTTTGCATCATCAAGCTTGAGTTTTAGAGACAAATTTCCTGTTTATATATTTTTATAATCATTTTTTCTCGTTTCTTGGTCAGTTATTGTTTCAAGAGGTTACTCTCATCTTCTAGCTTATTACAATTGTTTTTCTTTTCTTCTAATTGTTGTGCCAGATTATCTTCACTCTTAGTACATTCCTCAAACTTTTTACTTTGATAAACAAACTCTTCATTATCAGAGTTGTACATACCTTCTTTATCTCACAACAACTTTTGTTTTTGTTTATTTTTCCTCCTTCAGGTTCTCTTCAATTCATCAAGGGCGTTGATGAGCTCCCCTTCAAGATCTACTACACTTTCATCTTCTTCTTCCTTGAGGTTTGATTCGTTCTTAGATTTATATTTATATTCTAATGCCATGAGTAAGAATTCATCAACCTCATCTTTTGGAGACTCTTGCCTATTTCCTTCTAATGCAAAACTATCCTCTTTAGAGTAGAGCCCATTTTTTCTTGAAAGGACTCTTCTTATGAGAATTCTGAGCTTTATCTCTGGGCTTTTGATCCTTTTCCTTTCTTGTCTTATTTAAATAAGGAAACTTGGAGGAAAATTTCCCAAACCTTCAACATTCAAAGAATTGGAAGGGTAGATTTCCCTTATACTTTCCTAAACCATGTTTTAGCTTTCTAGCAAACTAAGCCAACTCTTGGTCAAATTCAGAGTTGGAACATTCTTGGTGATATTTGTGTTCCTTAGTCTTCATTGAGGCTTTAACTTCTACCTCCTTTTTCTCAACCTTCTCTTTTTCTATTCTCATCTCATAGGAAGTGAGAGTTCCATGTAGCTCCTTCATTATAAGAGACTTTAAGTTTGACATCTCTTATGTAGATGAGATATTAGAATTGAATCTCATAGGAAGAGATATCAATACATTATGGAAAACTACTTCATTCATGAGTTCTTCTCCAAATCCTCTAATCATATTTTCTACCTCATCAATCTAAGAAAATATTCTGGTATATTTTCTTCTTTATTCATTGTTAAGCTCCGAGACCTCAAGCTAATGGCTTGAAGTTTGGCTTGCTCAGCTTTCTCATCTCCTTTATAATTATTCTAGAGCTTGTAGCATACTTCCTTGGCTGACTTACATTGAATTACTTTTACTAGGTCATATTGATTAAGGCCAAAGAGAATTGCACTCTTTTCCTTTTCATTGTTCCCATAAACATTTTTATCATTTGTATTTTTAGGAGGGGTTTCTGGGACGATATAATCAACTAATACAAAAATCCAAGTATCTACACCTGGGGACATTCAATAGGCTTCCATACTGACTTTCCAAAATACATAATTTGTACCATCAAGGACTGGTACCCTACTTGAATAAGCATCCTGACTTTCTGGTTTAGCCATGATGACCTATCAATTTACTTTTTAGTGGTAAAGTTATTCCTAAAGAAACCTTTATCTGATACCAATTTTTGGGATCATGATTTATGTTACACTAGAACTCACAGGTGTTAGTAAGAAAACACATTTCCAGAGCTAACGGATCCTCGAGCGATGGTTAAGCACATGTCATGAAACACAGTGAACATTTCCAAGTACAATAAGGGGAGCTATAATTTTACCATGATTGTTCACAATTATTTTGCAATATCATTTATTTCCTAAAATTCCCCTTAAAATCTAAGTGTTTTAGAATGGGGCTAATCATGGATATTCAAACCTAGGAGCCCAAAAGGCACCTTTGGAATACTTCATAAATAATTGGTCATCTCAAAAGAGTTTCAATGACTTATCAACATTCTCTATCTGTAATTCCCATGCTTTATTGTAGACCATAATATCGTCAAAAAAGACTAGAAGAACTTTCATAGAAAGGCTTCGATAGTTCTTGAGTGATATTTTCTCTTATATTAGTTTGTACAAAAGGGTGTTTATAAGAATGTACATCTTGTGTTTGAATTCCTGGGATCAAGGGAATGTTATGTTAGTGCTCTCTTTAAGAATCGAAAAACTTAGTCTTTGGCATTTGAAAGACTTGATGATTTTTGTGAAGGAACAATTGAAAATTTAAGTGTATTTATTATGTCAAATTATGGATTATCCATAACTTATATGGAATTAAATTTTCAAATAATTCTAGAGTGGCCTTTATTTAATAATTTTTCCATACTATGGGCGTTGACTATTTCAAGGGACCTTACCAAAATCCATTGAAGGGTGTACACATGTCCCCATTTAGAGAAATTTATATAGATTTCTTTGAAATACATTATGAGTGATCACAATGTGCATAGACACTCTACCCCCAATATTATATCATAGCCACCCATATCTATGGAAAATAAATGGGATTTGAGTTGATAGTCTCTGATATAGAGTTTGACATTTTCACATTTTCGCCCACAGTTCATTGTACCTCAATTAGGGATCATAATTTAAAATTTGTGTACTAGGTATTAAAAACAATGGGTTTATTCTACCACTCTCTTATGAATGAAAATAAGAATACCACCACTATCAATGAGGACTACAACATTATGGAACTTGATGTGGCTTGTGAAGTTAAAATGCTTGATAATGCACACATAGAGATTAGGGTTTCCTCATGGGGAAGTGGAGGTTCAATATGTGCCTAAGCTTGAGTGCTGGTGTATACAACCTATAATGATGATGTCTATTTAATAATTATGCATTTGGGTATGGCCTGAGTGGTCACAACATTTTGGAACAATTTATTTTCTTTAAACCTATGAATTAAAGCATATTTTTCTTTAAACCTATACAACTTCATATGTTTTTTCTAACCCTTAGTGTCTTCAAAATTAGGCTTCCTTCCTCATAACAAAACTATTCAGTTGCAAGGAGGTTGTAAAACCCAGAAATGTAAATTACAAATACACGACTAATGACAGGAATATTAAGGCATGGGATATTGAAAACACAAGTCATTCATTCTCCTCATTCTTCACCATGACTATTCCCATCGTCCTGATTATCACCTTGTGAGATTTGAGCTCCCATCTTTAGTTTAGGCCATCACCGTTTCTTCTTACCCATTACATACATTTTGAGAGACAGTGAGTTGAATCAATAGCCGAAGCATAGGGTACAAAGCACCCATCCCAAAGAGGGGGATCTCTAGATCCAAGTCTATACATTCTCTTCACATGTATAAACATTCTATTTTTCAATAATAGAATCAAAGTTCTGCTATTTCCATTAGATTCTCAATATATGATTTTATGGTACATGTTCTTTTATATTTGGATATTATTTATTGTAGGGTTTTGATATTTTATTTTCCAGATCTAAAGAGAAATGACAACCATTCAGTTTTGTTGTTAGGGTTATATGTCACGATTAACATAGGCGCAGGATTTTGGTGCAACTTCCAAGAAACTTCATACTAACAAATGGAAACTCGAGTAGCTTAAAAATTTAGAACCCTAGTGTCT